>JALGBA010000845.1:0-109284 GCA_023970755.1 Azemiops feae
GGAAGGTCACCCAGAGCTGTGGAGTTTGGTGCCACTCTAGGTTGGTGACACTTAACTCTTGCCTCTCTTCTAACCGCCAAGGAAGCAATCAGACCCCTTGGATTCTGCCTAACGTTAAGAGGAGTGGGGCCTGTTTGGGATTTTCTTTTATATCAGAACTTCATATATTAATCATAAATTGCACCTGATTTTAAAATTCCTTGTGCCTGAAGTTAAATTTTGTTTCTCCTCTTTTCTAAGCAATATCAGTTTTGGGATGAGAGGCAGGAAAGTGACAGCCTGTGGGCTGCATCGTTGGCTGAATAGGGAGAAGGTCATAGAGTTGGTGGAAGTTTTTTCTTCTTCACACTTTCGGCATTGTCTTTATACGTATTAATGTAAGATTCTTTGTATTTTGAAGTTTCTTTCTGGTTTATTAAATCAAGAATGGACTGAAAGGTGTGAAGCTGAGATGCATTAATTTATTTATCAAATTTATTGGCCTCCCATCTTCTGGCAGGGTAACTCTGGGCGGCTTACAAAGGTGGAGGCGGTTCCCACAGCCAAGATGGTGCGAACTGTTTTCTAGCCACCTGATTTTTGGAGAGCTGATGCCCCTCCCCCCTCTGGTTGTGTGAATGCACTTGGTGGGGTGTGACATTCCCAGCTCTGAGGCTGCGAGGTGAACCCCTTCCCTAAAATACCTCCGAGTGCTTTGAAGCTGCTCTTGGGGCACCTGTGTCACTGGTTTATTTGGATCAATTATTCACAGATTTTGTCTTATCTGGATGAGGCTCCCCGATGTGTCCAGCTTTGCCTAGAAGGGAGAACTGGGGAGGGGGCTGAGTGGGGGGGATCTGAAGGAATGGGCAGGACCCTCCTTATGGTGAGGAACAGGCCATATCTCAGGCTCTACTCTCCGTGCCCGGCTTACCAGGTCCTTGGTGGCTCTGGGTTCAAGCTTTTGCTTTTGAGGGCCATGGCCGGCGGAGACCACCAGGGGGTGCAATCTTTAGGCGGCGCAGTCCTGGCAGCCCGCGAGCCTCGGAAGGGAACTGAGCATGCGCGTCTGCCTCTTGCCCGCTTCTCTCGCTTCCCCCAGCCTGGTGAAAAGGCCCCGGGGGGGAGGGGCAGAGGCTCCCCCGGCTTCATTGCCCCCCCCCGCCCTCTGCACCCTGGAGCCCCCCCGTCCGCCCCCCTCCGGGGCCAAGAGGTTGCAGAGGGTCCCGGCAAGGGGGGGGCGGGAGGAGCCGCCGCGCAGCCTCCCCAGGAAGGGGGTCCCGCCAGACGCTGCAATTGGTTATTCCAGTCCAAGACTCAGCCTGGCTGGATCCCCCTCCCCTCTGCAGGTGGAAGGCAAAAGGGGGGAAAAGGTTGCAAAGGGCCATTTCTGCCCAACTCCAAGGAAGGGAGCCCTGGGCAGACTCTCCCCATCCCTTGAGCCATGTCGGGACTGCTCCCCTTGTGGAGGGGCAGAAAGGAGGGCTGTGCCACCATCTCAGGGAGGAGGAGGAGGAAGGTTTTTCAGAAGCAGGAGCAGCTTCTGAAGGAAAAGCCACGTCAGGCTGCATTTCCCTCCCCTGCTGCGTGAGAGGGAAAAAAGGGTTATAGTTTCCTAGAGTTTACTTTTTTCTCTTTATTCCAGTCTTTCCCGCCACTCTCTCACTTTCTTTGACTAACGGAAGTGGGACAGACTTAGGAATAAAAACAACTCAGTGTCTTTTGTGAAATACAGGAAAGGCCTAGCAAGAATATCTCAAACTGTCTGGGGCAGAGTCAGAATGAATATAACCGCAATCTCATCAAATTAAGCAGACTGATCTCTCACTCTTGTACTTTTCTTTATTTCTATCCAGGAGTCGATAAGAATTATTCAGAGCCAGATCTGATGTCATCGCAAGGAACTGGACGTGACCCGGGAGGAGAATCACCTCCAACTCCGTGAGGACCTCAGAGGCCGGAGGAGAAGCAGCCGAAGAGCCAGGAGGAGAAGCCATTTCCATGCTGGATGGGTGGAAAGAGTCTCTCTTGGGAAGAGGAGATCCCTCCCTTCCCCTCCAAGGATCCCCTCGGGGAAACCAGATCAATGCGGGGAGTGTGGAAAGGTCTTCAGAAGGAGTCCTTCACTTCTCTCCCAGGAAAGAGGCTGCCGGAGGGAGAAACCGTCTGAATGCGAGGACTGAGAAGAAGCTGCAGGGAGAGGCTCCCCTGGCTTCCCAGAGGGAGAAACACTGAACGGGAGACGTAGGAAGGGGGGAAAGAGCCTCAGAGACGGGATCTATTTGATTACCATATAAAGATCCCCACAGGGCAAAATCCAGATCAGTGCAGGGAGAATGAGGAAATTTCACTCAGGGCAGAAAAGTTCTTTCCCATGGAAGGTGGGAAACCTGGCAAAGATGGAAGCTAAGGTGTTTAGCTGTAGCTAGAATTGTGTTAGGATTGTTTATCTTCCATCCTTGTTTAACTATGCTCTGTGTGTGAAACCTTATACTTTTTGCCACAGTTTTAATAAAGTCCATCTTGGTTTAAACCCTGGAGTTGCCCCAGGGCCTCCTTGCCCCCCCCTCAGACGGGCTGAGCTCCTGACTCCCAAAGCCAGACCTGGATGGGGAGGGTCTCCCCCTCGATCCTCTCCTGGGTCCCCAGAGGGCTGGTGGGGAGGGAGAAACCAGGGGTCATGAAGGGAGGGGGTGGCAGAAGGAGACCCAATGGGCCAGTGGCTCTTTCCCCACAGACGGGGGTCCTCTTCCCTAATTTCATGGGGGCAGGAGTGGGATATTGAACACTGGAGGATATCAGGCAATCGAGTTTTCCCTCTTTTTTATATAAAAAAGATTTCTTTTTCTTATCAATCAGCAGAGGATACACACCAACCAAACCACACTCTTTTAATTTTATTCCTAGAAACTAGAAATAGACCAGGTAGAGCTGGGGCAGACAGTCAGCTGAGGAGTGACAAAGTGTCTCTTATGCTATCTACACAACCTACTTTAACTAGTTACTTCACCAATGTCTGCATTCACACTTGCAACTCTAAATGATGGTTTGTTTTCTGAGGTTGAACCTGCTGGGCGATGAGTCAATGAAACATGGGGACCCCAAAGTATATTAATTCGGTGGAGACAGGTTGAACAATCGATTATAACTGAAAACAAGCTGGAGACACTTTTCTTCCTGCGAGGATCATTTCACACAACACACTTCACCAAGGGTGGGGAAACGTTCTCACAGCCACCCTGAGACAAAACCCAGGTTTAGATGCAGCCTCTTGAGAGCCCAGAATGAACCCCTGATGACAGCAGCTGCCTCTCCTCCTCTCCTCTGGGGTCTCTCCTGGGGTGAACCCAGAAATCAGGGTGGGCTCATTTCTGACTGAAAAGGGGCTTCCTCCCCTCTGGGCCCATCCAGGCTTCAGTGAGACACGACAGAGACCCTCATGGAGGAGAGAAGCCCTTTTAATGCCTCAGCCTGGCCATCAAAAACAACAGCCTGAACCCAGAGCCACCAAGGACCTGGTAAGCCAGGCATAGAGAGTAGAGCCTGAGATACGGGCTGTTATCTGTTCCTCACCATAAGGAGGGTCCTGCCCATTCCTTCAGATCCCCCCCACTCAGCCCCCTCCCCAGTTCTCCCTTCTAGGCAAAGGCAGACGTATCAGGGAGCCTCATCCAGATAAGAGACACAATCCGTGAACAATTGATCCAAATAAACCAGGGACACAGGTGCCCCAAGAGCAGCTTCAAAGCACTCAGAGGTTTTTTTGGGAAGGGCTTCACCCCACAGCCTCAGATATGGGGATGTCACACCCCACCAAGTGCATTCACACAACCAGAGGGGGGAGGGGAATCAGTTCTCCAAAAATCAGGTGGCTAGAAAACAGGTCGCACCATCTGGGCTGTGGGAACCGCCTCCACCTTTGTAAGCTGCCCAGAGTTACCCTGCCAGAAGATGGGAGGCCAATAAATTTGATAAATAAATTAATACATCTCAGCTTCAGACCTTTCAGTCCATTCTTGATTTAATAAACCAGAAAGAAACTTCAAAATACAAAGAATCTTACATCAATCACATAAAGATAATGCCAAAAGTGTGAAGAAAAAGAAAAACTTCCACCAACTCTATGACCTTCTCCCTATTCAGCCAACGATGCAGCCCACAGGCTGTCACTTTCCTGCCTCTCATCCCAAAATTGATATTGCTTAGAAAAGAGGGGAAACAAAATTTCAGGCAAAAGGAATTTTAAAATCAGATGCAATTTATGATTAATATATGAAGTTCTGATATAAAAGAAAATCCCAAACATGCCCCACTCCTCTTAACGTTAGGCAGAATCCAAGGGGTCTGATTGCTTCCTTGGTGGTTAGAAGAGAGGCAACACAAGTTAAGTGGCACCAACCTAGAGTGGCACCAAACTCCACAGCTCTGGGTGACCTTCCCCAGCAGTCTCTGGAGACAAGGAGACCATGTTGAAGGACAGAGGACATCAGTTCCCTTGTTATTGAGCTACCTTCCTGCAGCATCACTTTCTGGACATGTCCTGACAAGAAGAACCACAACCACAACAGAACAGAACCCCCAGGAGTGTATCTGTGATTTTTCACAAACATGCTTTTCTCCAGTGTCTCCTGGAGCCCAGAAGAAGTTCAGGATCACAAGAGGAGAAATTGCTTCTCACTGTAATTATGACCACCTGGGTCTTTGAGATCTCTGTGCCTTTGATAGAGACAGCAGATTGAAGCCATAAGCAAAGGATCTTGTATCAGAAAAGGATAAACAGGAAGAGGATTAATAAAGCCCTATGAATTATGGACCTGCTGCTTCTGGTTCTGATGCTGCTGGTGTCGCAGCCAGTCTCTGGGAAGCTTAGAACAAAATGCCCACTGAGTTTGGAGTACCAGGATGAAAATAAACTGTGGAGCTACTATAGGCCAGGAGACCATCTCATTGGTATAGTCACAACGGAAACACTACTATCACATAAAATATTGCCGTTCAACAGTGGTCCTTTTGTTCCATCTCCATCGTAAGTCGTTCAAGGTGATGGACTTGCATTCCCCCCATTTTATAATTCTCACACTATCCTTCTTTTCTTCTTCTTTTCACTTGTTTCTATATTACAGGACTTCTCTAATTTCCTGGATGATTTTGATTTCTTCTTTTTTCTTATTTTGTAGAAGAGACTCAAATCCAGAGATGGGGTTAAAAAAATCCCAAAGGCAATCAGATTATTTTCCTCTCCCCATTCACTCCTGAATTCATTACTTGAATTCATTTTGTTTAAAGTAGTGATTGAAACAGTTGTCGTTGCCTCTGCTCAGCCCATTCCCCTATTTGTATAACTGATTATTGGTTTTGGATCAGTATTGTCTTAAGACTCAGTAGGCTTGTGGAAACAAAAAGGAATAAATTCTTGAAAAAAATGTTGTTGCTATTTATGATAATAACATGAACATTTTTTACAGTGAGTATTCTTTTGGTTTTTTATACACCGTACCATTAATTTTTGCCAATCAACTGGTCAACAAGAATTCCCAGCTCCTGCACAATCTCACACTTGGCTACAACATTCATGACAACTCTTTCAGCCCTTCACGTACTTCAGATGCCTTGCTGGACATTCTCTCTACTGGAGAAGGAAATGTCCCCAACTACAGCTGTGGAAGGAAGGAGAACCTCCTGGCTCTTCTTGATGCAGCTAGCAGGGAGATCTCCATCCAGATGTCAACATTAGCAGACACCTGCAAAGTCCCCCAGGTTTGTGTGTGTTATTCTCTGTCTGGTAAAGTGAGTGGGATGGTGGTGGGTGAGCAACAGATCCAAGCATATCTTCTACATGGAATTCAAGAGTTGCTTTTCTCCATATTAGCAAACATGTCAATTATGTTTTTTCTATTATGTTTATGTTTAAATTCCTCATAAAAGGCCTGAAAAGCTGTAAGGTCCCTGTAGAGGACTTTCTCCTGGTTATTCAAAAAATTTCCCTAGTTGTGGGTGAACTATTGGCATGTTCATTTTCACATAGCAATAATACCTGACATATCCAGTTGTACTCAAGTTGGCAGTAGTAGTGTTTCTTTATACAAAGAAAATGGAATAAATAGGACTCTAGCAATTACTGGTTAGTTAGACTAATGGATATTATGGCTAAAATATATACCATGTTCCTCTTAAGTAAACACTAGGTTGGTTAGAACAAACGTATCTTCCTTGCAGAAGAACAAGAAGGTTTTAAGTAGAGGAAAAAGTTTCACACAGTTGTATAATAATTAATCAATAAATTAATAATCTAATATTGACAACAGATTTCTATTGAAATAGCTAATTACACAATATGTCAGTCGGGTAAACAACGGTTTTCTGGCTTTATAGATGTTACTGCAGCATTTGATACAGTAAATGAAGAAATATGATGGAGGAAATTGATTTCCCTTAAAATGGAACTCAGACTGTTGGCCCTGATCCAAGCCCTTTCCACAAGCCCTTGTTTGAGAGGGAGGTCTGGGCTCACTGGAGCCATGAGAAGAAGGATTGATATTTACCTAGGTGTAACATAAAAGAGTACATATTTGAAAGCATCTTATTCAGTCTAGACATTAATGACTTACCAGGACTAAGGAAGGATTCTCATGTACATGCCTAACGTGTTAAATTGTTTTTTTATTTAGCATATGGCAAAGGTATAAATAACCAGGAGACTATATAGTGTTTGTTTCGCAGCCGAGGAATGCTAGTCTGTTCAGTTTGTGCTCATGAGCTCATCCAGGGTGCCCCAAGGGGGTGAACTGGCTCCGCACCAGAAAGACGAGAGGTCTCCTGTGGCATCATCCAGGCTTCTCTCACCACCGATGCCTCCTCACAGTTGGGTGTCACATCCCAGCATGTCCAGCACTGGCAGGGGCCCCACCATCTGCATGAAACACGCCACACTTCCCACCAAAGTGGTACCTATTTATCTACTAGCGTTGTCACAGGCCTTCGAACTGCTAGGTGGGCAGAAGCTGAGGCAAGCGACGGGAGCTCACTCCGCCATGCAGTGACAGAACTCGAACTGCTGGAACAGATTCAGTGTCTTTAAGCCACTGAGCCTCTTACTTGCTAAATACACTTTGGTTTAAACTGATAATGCAGTACTGTTATCCTATGGATTAGATTGTGTAGACTCTTGAGAAAACTTGGCTCCTACTGACATAATAATTCTCTGATTATTGATAAATGAAAGTCAAAAGTTGTGGTCTTTGGAAAACAAATGTAGCCAATACAGCAAGTAACACCTTTCCTTACCCAGTGTTACTTTTCTCTGAGACTGAATCTTGGGTCTGCCATCATGAAAGGAGCCCACTTAGAGCAAGGGCAGGGTTGAATCTACTGCTTAAATTTAAAAAACTATTTCTCCCAATTATTAGAGTATATAATGTGAAAGTTACCCCCAAATCCTTATATTGAACTGAAGTTTGGGGCTTAAAATATGCCTCTACTGGGATAAACCCAATCACTGGACCTGAGGAGTATTTTGGGGATGGATAAAAGGACTTCAGTTGCTGACTCAGAGCTGGATTGGGAATTTATGCAATTTCATGTTTGTCTAAAATCAGGGGAAATACAGCCACGTGAAAAGGAAAATCCAGACTCTTTGAGTTCTGCGATTTTACCCATCAGGACATCTGATAAAAATCACCTGGTCTTTAGCAGTTCTTAAAAGTAGGTAACTACAATTTCAGATGAAGAACAACACATGACATATTGCACCATCTCCTCATTTATTTTACAAAAAGAAAGCCAAAATGGAGAAGCCATGTTTGAAAAACTAAATGCACCTTATGATACAATAGCTTGTAGAACCACCGTTAGCAGCAATAACTTGAAGTAATCGTTTTCTGTATAACTTCATCAGGCCCTCACATCGTTGTGAGAGGAATTTTGGCCCCCTTTTCTCTACAACATGGCTTCAGTTCACGGAGGTTTGTGGGCGTTTGTTTCTGCACGGCTCTCTTGAGGTCCCACCACAACATTTCAATTGGGTTGGGGTCTGGACTTTGGGCCATTCCAATGCCTGGATTCTTTTCTTCTTCAGCCGTTTGTGGGTGTGCTTGGGATCGCCGTCCTCTTGCATGACCCAAAGTCCACCAAGCTTCAGATGTCGCTCAGATTGTTCTGTTTGCAACACAGACATGAAGACGAGGCAGTTTGATGCAAAAGGTGTTCTTTATTGTGCATGTGCACTGAACAGAAGCAAAGGAGAAAAATGGCAACATGCCCTTTTATACTTCCCCTGCAAGGGGAGGCTCAACCAATGAATGCAGGCCATTCTCCCGCCTCGCGCATGCGCACGAGGCTGGAGACAGCCTGTCTGGGTCCCGGACAACTTATGGGCTGCCCGGGTCTATACAACCGGTCCCGGGCAAACACGTGGTCTGCCCGGGTCTCTGCAGTTACCCTGCAGGCTGCCTGTGCCTTGCTGATTGACTCAGCAAGGCTCAGGACACAACACCCCTCCCCCCTAGGCTGGGACAATGCCGTCCCGGCCTATACCAGTACCATGTAACATTTAGTCCAAATGTCAACCTGGCTATTTCCCGATCCCTTAGTCCCCTGGTCCAAATGGAATTCAAGTCAATCCACGTTCTTCACTTTTTGACAACGATTGCCCCACAGGGACCTCACGTATTCATTCAAATATTTAGGCGGGGCCTTAATCCACCCCAATCTTCGCGGACCTACGGTAGGGACGGGTGTGATGACATTTGGGGGAAGTAAGTTGGGTGCCTGGAGTGCTGGCTCCCGGTCTTCGCACAACAAACCAGGACTTTGTCGCCCAGAAGACTCAGGGGTTCCCCCTAATTGCTGACTGGCTGGGTCCGCTAAACCCAAACCAGATTTCCTTGGTGGGGTCAAGTTCCCCGAGTTCCTTGGTGGGGTCGAGTTCCCCAAAAACCCTTGGAACTCCCCTTGGGAGCAGTGTCCTTCGGGCCCAAGGCCAGCAGCAGGGGTGTCCTGAGTAGCCGATTTACGGCCATTTGCCCTAAGCCAGGGACCTCTGCCAGAGTCAGGAGCCGCCTCCATGGCAGAACTCCCTGCTTCTATGCCAGAGTCAGGATCTGCCTCCATGGCAAGAGCCTCATCTGGGACATTTGGAGGCCCCTCTGCTTGGAGAGACTGTGATCCACAATCGTAATTGGGGTCCCCCTCCCCCCCGAGAGTGGAGTCAGGGGAGTGATGCCGGCCCGGCAGCCGCCAACGCAGCTGGTCTATGTGGCGCTGGAGGACATGCCCATCATCCAAGACGACTTCGTATGACAGAGGCCCAGAGACCTTAGAGATTACAGCAGGTACCCAGAGATGCCCCTGCCCATTGTTCCTGGTCCAAACCAGATCACCCACTTGAAGTCTCCTAGGTGCCCGTGGCTGCGACACCTGTGAAGCCACCCGGTCTGGGTGAAGCCTGTCCAGCTTTGTGATGAGTCTGCGACCCCAGTGGAGTTCGGCTGGGCTCTTTCCAGTGGCTGTGCATGGTGTGGTGCGGTGTGTGAGAAGAAAATCAGCTAATCTGTGATGCCAGGGTTCTTGAGTGATTCTCTTTAATGCGTCTTTCGTGGTGCGCACCATGCGTTCAGCCTGACCGTTGGTGGCAGGATGAAAAGGAGCAGATGTGGCATGCCGGATCATGTTGGCATGGAGGAATGCCTGAAACTCAGAAGAGGTAAATTGTGGACCATTGTCGGAAACTAAAACATCAGGAAGGCCATGTGAAGCGAAGATTCCTCTGAGCACCTGGATGGTCCTGGCAGTAGTAGTAGAGGACACAGGAACGACCTCTAGCCACTTGGAATGGCTATCCACAAGGAGGAGGAAGAATTGCCCCTGAAAGGGCCCAGCATAATCTATATGGACATGTGACCAAGGAGTGAGTGTCTCCTCCCACCTATGTACAGGGGCCTGGGGCATTTCTGGCCGTGATTGCTGGCACACTTGGCATCCCTGAACCTGGGCCTCGATGTCTTTATCGAGGCCAGGCCACCAAAGATGGCTGCGCGCAAGCGCCTTCATCCTCACTATTCCTGGATGTCCCTCATGAAGAGAGAGCAATACTCTAGTCCTAATGAGGCCGGGATGACTACTCTGTTGCCCCACAGGATACACCCCTTGAGGGCAACAGGTTTATAGATAGTCCTCGACTTACCACCACAATCGAGCCCAGAATTTGTTAAGTGAGTTTTGCCCCATTTTACGACCTTTCTGGCCACAGTTGTTAAGTGAATCACCACGGTTGTTCAGCGAATCTGGCTTCCCCACGGACTTTGCTTGCCAGAAGGTCGCAAAAGGCGATCACATGAGTCCGGGACGCTGCGACCGTCATAAACATGAGACAGTTGCTCAGCATCTGAATTTGGATCACGTGCCCATTGGGATCCTGCAATAAGTGTAAGTGTGGAAAACAGTCACAAGTCCCTTTTTTCAGTGCCGTTGTAACTTTGAACAGTCACTAAGTGAAGCGTTGTAAGTGGAGGTCCCTCTGTGCTTTGCCCACTGCCGTTTGAGCAGAGACACAACTGTCCTGGCAGCCGCATTCGGCCTCAGCTGAAGCTCCCGGCTGCTCTTCAAGGGCAGCCCCACGGAGAGAGCGTGGCGGGAGTCCATTCTGGGGCTGACCAGGGTAAGCCAGGCACGGACGGTAGTGCCTGAGATACGGCTGTCATCTGTTCCTCACCGTAAGGAGGGTCCTGCCCATTCCTTCACATCCCCCCACTCAGCCCCCTCCCCAGTTCTCCCTTCTAGGCAAAGCTGGACACATCAGGGAGCCTCATCCAGATAAGAGACACAATCTGTGAACAATTGATCCAAATAAACAGGGACACAGGTGCCCCAAGAGCAGCTCCAAAGCACTTGGAGGTTTTTTAGGGAAGGGGTTCACCCCACAGCCTCAGAGATGGGAATGTCACACCCCACCAAGTGCATTCACACAACCAGAGGGGGGAGGGGCATCAGATCTCCAAAAATCAGGTGGCTAGAAAACAAGTCGCACCATCTTGGCTGTGGGAACCGACCCCACCTTTGTAAGCCGCCCAGAGTTACCCTGCCAGAAGATGGGAGGCCAATAAATTTGATAAATAAATGAATACATCTCAGCTTCAGACCTTTCAGTCCATTCTTGATTTAATAAACCAGAAAGAAACTTCAAAATACAAAGAATCTTACATCAATACGTAAAGACAATGCCGAAAGTGTGAAGAATAAAAAACTTCCACCACCTCTATGACCTCCCTATTCAGCCAACGATGCAGCCCACAGGCTGTCACTTTCCTGCCTCTTATCCAAAAATTGATATTGCTTAAAAGAGGGGAAACAAAATTTCACTTCAGGCACAAGGAATTTTAAAATCAGGTGCAATTTATGATTAATATATGAAGTTCTGATATAAAAGAAAATCCAAAATAGGCCCCACTCTTAACATTAGGCAGAATCCAAGGGGTCTGGTTGCTTCCTTGGCGGTTAGAAGAGAGGCAACACAAGAGTTAAGTGTCACCAACCTAGAGTGGCACCAAACTCCACAGCTCTGGGTGACCTTCCCCAGCAGTCTCTGGAGACCACGTTGAAGGACAGAAGACATCAGTTCCCTTGTTATTGAGCTACCTTCCTCCAGCATCACTTTCTGGACATGTCCTGACAAGAAGGACCACAACCACAACAGAACAGAACCCCCAGGAGTGTATCTGTGATTTTTCACTAACATGCTTTTCTCCAGTGTCTCCTCTGCACATGGAGCCCAGAAGAAGTTCAGGATCCCAAGAGGAGAAGTTGCTTCTCACTGTAATTATGACCACCTGGGTCTTTGAGATCTCTGTGCCTTTGATAGAGACATCAGTCTGAAGCCATAAGCAAAGGATCTTGTATCAGAAAAGGATAAATTCCTTAGGTCAAGCTCTGAGGGAACACGTTTTGGGACAGGCCAGGGCTCTGCTCTTGATTGTACCTCTCTCTCCTCCCAGGTGAAGCTGAGTGTTTCTCTGTTTCTATCAGGAAAGTCTCTGGCATCTCCATCTTCTGAGAGTGCTTTGAATTCTTCCACTTGTTCTCTGCTGTTGGTGTTAGAAACAGGAAGAGGATTAATAAAGCCCTATGAATTATGGACCTGCTGCTTCTGCTTCTGATGCTGCTGGTGTCCCAGCCTGTCTCTGGGAAGCTTAGAAGGAAATGCCCGCTGAGTTTGGAGCACCAGGATGAAAATAAAACATGGAGCTTTTACAGGCCAGGAGACCATCTCATTGGTATAGTCACCACTGAAAAAGAACTATCGAATATAATGCTGTCTTTCCACATGGCTCCTTTTGTTCCATCTCCATCGTAAGTCGTTCAAGGTGATGGACTTGCATTCCCCCCATTTTCTAATTATAACAGTCTCCTTCTTTTCTTCTTCTTTTCACTTGCTTCTATATTACAGGACTTCTCTAATTTCCTGGATGATTTTGATTTCCTCTTTTTACTTATTTTGTAGAAGAGACTCAAATCCAGAGATGGGTTTAAAAAAACCCAAAGGCAATCCAGATTATTTTTCTCTCCCCAATCACTCCTGAATTCATCGCTTGAATTCATTTTATTTAAATTAGTGATTGAAACACTTCTTGTTGCCTCTATTCAGACCATTCCCCTATTTGTATAACTGATTATTGGTTTTGGATCAATATTGGCTTAAAAGTAGGCTTGTAGAGACAAAAAGGAATAAATTCTTTAAAAAATGTTGTTGCTTTTGGTGATAATAACATGAACATTTTTTACAGTAAGAGTGATGATATTTCATACCCCCAACTATTAATTTTCACTATTCAACTGGTCAACAAGAATCCCCAGTTCTTGCACAATCTCACACTTGGCTACAACCTCCATGACAACTATTTGAGCCCTTCACGTACTTCAGATGCTTTGCTGGACATTCTCTCTACTGCAGAAGCCAATGTCCCCAACTATGGCTGTGGAAGGAAGGAGAACCTCCTGGCTCTTCTTGATGCAGCTAGCAGGGAAATCTCCATCCAGATGTCAACATTAGCAGACACCTACAAAGTCCCCCAGGTGTGTGTGTGTGTTATTCTCTGTCTGCTAAAGTGAGCGGGATGGTGGTGGGTGAGCAACAGATCCAAGCATATCTTCTACATGGAATTCAACAGTTGCTTTTCTCCATATTAGCAAACATATCAATTATATTTTTTCTATTATGTTTATGTTTAAATTCCTTGTAAAAGGCCTGAAAAGCTGTAAGGTCCCTGTAGAGGACTTTCTCCCGGCTATTCAAAAAATATCCCTAGTTGTGCGTGAACTATTGGCATGTTCATTTTCACATAGAAATAATACCTGACTTTCCAGTTGTACTCAAGTTGGCAATAGTAGTGTTCCTTTATACAAACAAAGTGGAATAAATAGCAATTACAGGTTAGTTAGACTAATGGATATTGTGGCTAAAATATATACAATGTTCCTCTTAAGTAAACGTGAGGTTGGGTAGAACAAACATATATTTCTTGAAGAAGAACAAGAAGGTTTTAAGTAGAGGAAAAGGTTTCATACAGTTCTATAATAATTAATCAATAAACTAATAATCTAATATTGACAACAGATTTCTTTTGAAATAGCTAATTACACAATATGTCAATCAGGTAAACAATGGTTTTCTGGCTTTATAGATGTTACTGCAGCATTTGATACAGTAAATGGAAAAATATGATGGAGGAAATTGATTTCCCTTAAAATGGAACTCAGACTGTTGGCCCTGATTCAAGCCCTTTCCACAAGCCCTTGTTTGAGAGGGAGGTTTGGGCTCAGTGGAGCCACGAGAAGAAGGATAGATACTTACCTAGGTGTTACATAAAAGAGTACATATTTGAAAACATCTTATGCAGTCTAGATATTAATGACTTACCGGACTAAGGAAGGATTCTCATGTACATGCCTAACGTGCTAAATTGTTTATTTATTTAGCATATGGCAAAGGTATAAATAGCCAGGAGACTATATAGTGTTTGTTTCACAGACGAGGAATGCTGGTCTGTTCTGTTTGTGCTTATAAGCTCATCCAGGGTGCCCACAGGGGGTGAACTGGCTCCACACCAGAAAGACGAGAGGTCTCCTGTGGCATCATCCAGGCCTTCTCTCACCACCACTGCGATGTCGCCTCGCAGTTGGGTGTCACATCCGAGCAAGTCCAGCACTGGCAGGGGCCCAACAGTCTGCATGAAACACGCCACATGTCCCACCAAAGTGGTACCTATTTATCTACTAGTGTTGTCACAGGGTTTCGAACTGCTAGGTGGGCAGAAGCTGAGGCAAGCAACGGGAGCTCACCCCGCCATGCAGTGACAGAACTCGAACTGCCGGAACAGATTCAGTGTCTTTAAGCCACTGAGCCTCTTACTTGCTAAATAAACCTTGGTTTAAACTGATAATGCAGTACTGTTATCCTATGGGTTAATTGTGTAAACTCTTGAGAAAGCTTGACTCCTAATGACATAATAATTCTCTGATTATTGATAAATGAAAGTCAAAAGTTGTGGTCTTTGGAAGACAAATGTAGCCAATATAGCAAGTAACACCTTTCCTTACCCAGTGTTACTTTTCTCTGAGACTGAATCTTGGGTCTGCCATCATCCAAGGAGCCCACTTAGAGCAACAGCAGGGTTGAATTTACTGCTTAAATTAAAAAAAAACCCTCATAGCTGTCCAGCTTTCTTCCCAATTATTAGAGTATATAATGCCAAAGTTACCCCCAAATCCTTATATTGGACTGAAGTTTGGGGCTTAAAATATAGAGGAACAAACCCAGTCAGTGGACCTGAGGAGTATTTTGGAGATGGATAAAAGGACTTCAGTTGCTGACTCAGAGCTGGATTGGGAATTTATACAGTTTCATCTTTGTCTAAAATCAGGGAAAATACAGCCATGTGAAAAGGAAAGTCCATCCTCTTTTAATTCTATGATTTTATGTATCAGGACATCTGATAAAAATCACTGGTCCTTAGCAGTTATTAAAAGTAGGTAACTACAATCTCAGATGAACAACACACAACATAGTGCAAGGTGCCCAGGTCCTCTAGCTGCGAAACAACCCCAAATCCTCACCCCTCCATCACCCTGCTTGGTGGTTGGTGTGGCATGTTGGTGCTGGTAGGCTGTGTGTGGTTTTCACCAGATATGGCCCTGTGTGTTATGCCAAACTTCTCCACTTTGGTCTCCTGTCCAAAGGAGAATGTTCCAGACGTCTTGCGATTTATTCAGGTGCAACTTGGCAAACCTCAGCCAGGCTGCCATGTCCTTTTTTGAGAGAAGAGGCTTTCTCCTGGCAGCCCTTCCAAAGAAACCCTGCTTGTTCAGTCTTTTTCTAATTCTGCTGCCATGAACATTTAACATGCTCACAGAGGCCTGTAGAGTCTGAGGTGGAACTCTTGAGTTTTTGCAATATCTCCAAGCATTGGGTGAACTTGCTGGGATGTTCACTCCTGGGCAGATTGGGAAGTGCCTTGAATGTTTTCCACTTGTGAATAATCTTCTTTGCTATAGAATGATGGACTTTAAATTGTTTTGAAATGGCCTTGTAATCCTTTCCAGAATGATTGGCAGCAACAATTGCTTCTCTAAGATCATTGCTGAAGTCTTTACCTTTTGGCATTGTGTTAATACACAACTCAATGCTGGAGACTGACAAACTCCTGAAACTTTGGCTTTTATAGAGGCAGTCACCTTTGCTGATGATCAATTAATCAAGGTCACTTGATCAGCAGCACCAGGCTACCTGTAAGGACCCACTCCAATCCACATCTTAAGAAAGCAGAATTCTTGGAAACAATCTCTTCCAACAGGAACTTTTATTAAGAGTAGTTGATAGCAGGCATAATCGACCGGATCTGAGGGATTCCCTTACAGATCAATGTTTTAAAGTGTCCCTCAGCAAACCTCACCCCACAGTTCTTCCAGGTGATTCAGACCGGCAAATTTCTAGGTGCTAAATCCAGGAAAGATAACATCAATCCGGCTCCATTGTGCACGATCATTCAACAGCTCTTCACAACTTATTTTGATGACAGAAATAAATCAGATTCCGGAGACTGTATCTTTTCACCCCCCTTTTCCTATCTGCCCAGTAAGGAGAAGTTCAGAGGGGCATAGGATAAGAGGCAAATGGTTACATTGTAATGGTTAGCAGACCCAAAGGCGAATAAACAAAACGTTACTTTGTACTGAATAGAGGAAGTGAACGTAATAAACCTGCATTCATCTCCCCCCCTCCCCGTTGGGAGTATGGCAGGATCCAGGGAAGGGTAAGAATTGGTTTTAGATCAGAGAAGATAGATAGAAAGGAAATATAACTGGATTCTGACATTACCTCTTAGCCTCTTCATACCTATGGAAGCAGTCAGGGTGTGTTTTGTCTTTCACACATGGCCTCTCCATTTTGCCTTTCTTTTTGTAAAATAAATGATGACATGGTGTAATATGTCATATATTGTTGTTCATCTGAGGCTGTATTTACCTACTTTTAAGAACTGCTTAAGACCAGATGCTTTTTGCTATGTCCTGATATGTAAAACCACAGAACTCAAAGAGGGCGTCCTTTCTTTTCCCCATGGCTGTAATTCATGGTGTACAGTTAAACCTCTGGAACCTGACAGAGTCCCAAAGTTCTCTGTATTAGAACATACAATATTGCAAATAAAGCCCTCTTGGATTCTGCAAGTGACAAATTATATTAGGAGCTGTGACCTCCCCATCTCTTGTATAACTAGAGAACGAGCCAAAAAATAATCAAGACAGGATAGAAATAAAAAGAAAAAAGAAATAATCTGGAATCCAAGAATCTGGAAGATTGAATGTCAACTGCATAAGAAAGAGAGAGAGAGAATCCTGCACTGCACATTAGAGAAACTCCCTGTTGGGATACTTGTGTTAAAGCAATATATTGACTCTGCAGTTAGAGTTAAACATTTACATATAATACATAATATATGATTCATGTTTTTTATTCTTATTCTTTTTCATTTCATTTGTTTCTTGTATTCAATTTTTATATACAATGTTGTTAATGCTTTGTATTTAATATTCTGTTTCTTGATATGGCATAATGGCTAATCAACAATATTTTGGACTTTATCTGACCCCCAATATAACACAGCTTTCTTGATTGCTTTTTCAGATCGGTTATCATGGTGCTTCAGAGGCTCTGAGTGATAAAAGGAAATTCCCTTTTTTCCACCAGATGTTCCCCAAAAAAGGATTCCACTACCCAGCAATTGTCCAACTGCTCCTCCATTTCAGATGGACCTTGATTGGCCTCTTTGCTTCAAACACAGATAATGGAGAGAATTTCATGAGGACTTTCACTCCTATGCTTGTCAGAAATGGAATTTGTGTGGTTATATCACAACTGTTCTCAACAACTGAATATACAGCAGCCCTTGGGGATGCCCTCACTAAGTGGAGACAAGTCAATGTCTTTGTTCACTTCCTGGAATTTATTCCCATTAACGACAGAATTCTTCCTTTCCATTTGGCACTTAGCCGTTTGACAGGACCCGTTGAAAGGAAAGTCTGGATCAATACAGTTTTTGAAAGATATACATTGAAAAATGACAGAATTTACAAATACATCCATAGTATTTGGAGCTTTAATTTTCTGGCAAATAAGAGGCCAACGGATGATGCCTTTGAACCCTATTTCTTTGTGGAAGATCAATTTCAAGATCATTATTTCCGTTGTTCTCTTTCCAAGCACGTCTTTTCTGTCAAAGGCCGGAGAAGATGCACCCAGAAAGCCCCACTGGAGACCCAGGAGAAAAGGAACAGGGAAAGGGTCACAAATAATCCCCATTTGTACAGTATCATGAAGACTCTGGCCCAGGCCTTGAATGCTGCCTATTCCTCCAGATCGAGGAGGAGAAGGAAGGAGGGAGAAAAGATCTTGGGGGCTCCAAGGTTGCAGCCATGGCAGGTATGGGGGTCCCAATATGGGCTCCAAGGCTGCAGCCATGGCAGGTATGGGGGTCCCAATATGGATCCATTAATTTTGGTTCCTTTGGAGAGGGAATCCAGAGGGGAAGTAGGGGAACCGTCTCAACCTTCTTATGCTGCAAAAGATCAACAGGTTTGGCCAATCTAATTGCTTGAGACATAATCTACTAAACAGCAGGCACCATGACAGATAAATTTTGGTTTTACACGCTGCTAATTTTAAAAGGATGTATGCATTTTTAAATATACTCATGTCTTTATTGTTTGTGATTAGCATAGTAGAAGTTTACATCTGTAACTTTGAAGGACACCCTGAGACCATCTAGCCCAACCCTCCTCTCTGCAGGAATCCCACTTAAAGCTTCTCCCACTGATGGCTGCTCAGTCTTTGCGTCATCAGTGAAGGGGAGGCTGAACTCCTCTGCTTTAAGGGCTCAGGTCTGAAATGGCTCCTCCTTTCAGGAGGTTCTTCCTCTCATTCAGCCGGAATCTCCTCTCTTGTGGCTGAGCTCCTTTCCCCATTTCCCTCCCTCTGGAACAGCATTGAAGAGACCTGGAGCTTCTCAAGGTCTCTTCAATGAGACCTTCAATGAGATAAGATAAGATAAGATAAGATAAGATAAGATAAGATAAGATAAGATAAGATAAGATAAGATAAGATAAGATAAGATAAGATAAGATAAGATAAGATAAGATTTTATTATCATTTTTAATACTGTGGGCCCAACGGCACACATCAAAAATGAAATTTAGTTGCCCGCTCTCAAAGTGAAACACATACATGACACACACCTAAACATACTATGAACAACATATGTATAGACCCACATCCCTATATATACGTAGCAAATAAATATTAAATACTGTCCATCTTGAATATATAACGCAAGGAGGAAGCTTGAGAGTTCGCAAGGTTAATGCTGTATGGAATGAAACTATGGCTCCTCCTCCCAGAAGGTAACAAGGAAAACAGGTCATGAAGAGGATGTGTAGTGTCCCAGATAATCTTACGGACCCTGCTCAAGCAGCGCTTCTGTGCTATGTCCTGGATGGGAGGGAGAGAACTGCTAATGATCTTTTCGGCCATTCTCACCACTCTCTGCACCGCCTTCCTGTCTGAAGCAGTGATGCCTCCAATCCAGACTGTGATGCTGTATGACAAGATGCTCTCGATTGTCCCCCTGTAGAAAGTGGTCAGGACAGGGGAAGGAAGATGTGCTTTTCTCATGCAGCGCAGAAAATGCAGGCGCTGCTGTGCCCGCTTCACCAGTTTCTCACTGTTGAGCGACCAAGTCAGCCTACTCGTTAGCTGCACACCCAGGAATTTGATGCTGGTAACCATCTCCACAGGTGAATCATTAATGCACAGAGAAGTGTGGCTGTGCCTGCCTTTTCTGAAATCAACAATGATCTCTTCGGTTTTTCCGGTATTTAAAAGTAGGCTGTTTTCCTTACACCAGTTCACCAGAACTCAAAATGTCTGTTGTTAAGCAAGATAGTTGTTAAGTGAGTTTTGCCCCATTTTACGACCTTTCTTGCCTTTTCTGGTAAAGTGAACCATTGGAGTTGTTAAGCAAGTAATATGGTTGTTAAGGGAATCTGGCTTCCCTGTTGATTTTGCTCAACAGAAGTCCCAAAACAAGATCACGTGACCCTCAAACACCGTAACCATCATAATTCTGATTTTGATCAGGTGACCCTGGGATGCTGCAATGAGCGTCTGAAAAACTGTCATAAGTCACTTTTTTCGGTACCCTTGTAACTTTGCACGATCACTAAATGAACGGTTTCTCATAATCAACCTGATGTTTTCTAGGCATTTATGAATAATCTCTTTTCTGTATGATTCATTTTTTTTGTCACCTGCTCTAGAATGTTTCCTATAACTTACCAATTGCAACAATTATATTTTATTAATATATATTTTGCCAGTATATGGTTGAGAAATGTTGATGAACCTTTCTTTTTTATTTATGAAGATAGCAGAAGCACCTCTTTTTCTAAATAAGCATATTTTGATGTTAGACAACTGCAGAAGAGAGATTCAAATGTGTAAAGGCTAAATGGGATTTTTAAAAAAGGGTTTCAGATTTTAAAATTCCTGGATGTTCCCTGTGTAGTTCCATCCTTTCCTGCAGAAGAA
Organism: Azemiops feae; assembly: GCA_023970755.1. Taxonomy (NCBI): domain Eukaryota; kingdom Metazoa; phylum Chordata; class Lepidosauria; order Squamata; family Viperidae; genus Azemiops; species Azemiops feae. The sequence continues at coordinate 20,111 of JALGBA010000845.1, forward strand.
TGAGTTTTGCAATATTTCTCATGATAAACTGTACTTTCATGAAAATGGAGATGTAGCAGCAGATCTGGGAATCTTCAGCGGGTTGATTCTCCACAAGGAGGATCCCATCGAGCAGCAAATGGGGAGTTTGGAAAAACAGAGACTTACTATCGACGAAAATGCTCTTTCACAGCTAAAGTTGCTCAACAAGGTCAGATAAATTTTGGTGTCTTTCCTCTTTTTCCAAAGATTTAGAACTCATTTCATGTGTACTAAGGATAGTTACCAGGGTCAGTGACCTTCAGTGAGAATTTTAAAGTGTTCCCAAGCAGGCCCACTCCACAGTTCTTCCGGGTGATTCAATCTGGCAGATGTCTGGGTGTTAAGTCCATCAGATCCCAGGCGTTGCAATCTCCCCCCCCTTTTCCCTCGCTGCCGGTAAAAGGAGACTTCATAGGGAGTGAGATGAAAGGCAGATGGCCGCATTGTTATGGTTAGTACTCTCGAAGGGAATCCACAGAGGTTACTTTGTAGTTAATAGAGGAAATGCCAGTCATAAACACCCATGCTTACCCCCTCTCCCTTAGTAGTATGACAGAATCCAGAAGAGAGTAAGAATTGGTTTTTTCTCAGAGTAGGTAGCTAGAAATGAAATATAATTGGATTCTGACATCCGGCTCCCCTTAAAAATAAGAGAGATCCACCTGTAGAGAAAACAAAACAGGTATAAAAGTTAGTCTGGCTTGTTAGAATACTCTGTATGAAACTTTTTTAAAAGCTTCGTGGCTCTGATATGATGTTTATGGACCTACTCGTTTTGTGAGGAGGGGAGGTGTTTCCATGCTACTAGGTATTGAGTTGTCCCATGATAATTTTCTAGAGTCCAGGATTTCCTTTATTTCAAAGTGTTGTTCTCCTTCCACCATGATTGGGGTTGGTGGGGGGGGGGATTTTTGGCCGTAAGGGTGACTGTTGTTCTCTTTTCAGCAAACTGCAGTGGAAAATTGGGTGTATTTGCCTAAGATTTTTGGGTAATTCTAATTCTACTGTTACTGGGTTTATGATTCTTTTAATTGGAAAAGGCCCTATATATTTTGGTCCAAGTTTTTTACAGGGTTGTAGGGATTTTAGGGATTTTGTAGACAAGTACACCATTTCTCCTATAATGAATGGTGTGGGCTCCACCCTTTTCTTATCTGCTTGTGCTTTGTATGCTTGCCTAGCTTCATCTAGGGCAGTGGTGGCAAACCTATGGCACGGGTGCCAGAGGCGGCACTCAGAGACCTCTCTGTGGGCACGCACGCCGTCGCCCCAGTCATAGGCCTTCAGCTGGGTTTTATAAAAAGCTTTTCGCTTTAGGCCTCCGCCATGTGCAACAAAAAAAAAAGTTTCAATCAGTCAATTTCAACTTCTCGCGGAAAAAAAAAGATCTTGCAAAGTTGGAATTGATTGATTGAACTTTTTAGTCCCACCCAGTCTGCCGTTACTACCACAGCCACGGCCACCCAATGGGCCCCGCCCCGCCAATGGGCCACACCCACCCGGCACTCGACGATGCATAAGTGGGTTTTGAGTTGCAGTTTCGGCACTCAGTCTCTAAAAGGTTCGCCATCAATGACCTAGGTAATCTATTCTTTCCTGGTGGAATTCGCATTTTGATAATTTGGCATATACGTGGGCGGCTCGCAGTTTCTTTAGGACCGCTCTGACTATGTTGACATGTTCCTCTTTTGATTCAGTGAAGATAAGGATGTCATCTAAATAAACCAGGACCCCCTTAAATAGGTGCTCTTTTAATACCTCGTTGATTAATTGCATAAATACTGCGGGGGGCCCTTGTAATCCAAATGGCAAAACTTTGAATTGGTAGCACCCCATTGGGCAGTTAAATGCGGTTTTCCATTCATCCCCTTCCTTAATTCTCACATGGTAATACGCTTCCCTTAGGTCTAGTTTAGTGAAAAACTTTCCTTTCGAGAGGTGTGATAACATGTCCTTCATGAGGGGTAGGGGGTATAGGTTGCTTTCACTGATTGCATTCAATAGGCTGTAGTCCATGCATAAGCGTAGAGAGCCATCCTTCTTCTCTCTAAAGAAGACCGGAGCGGCCACCTTAGGCTTGGCTGGTTCAATGAACCCCCTTTCTAGGTTTTTTTTATGAATCTCTCCATTTCCTCCTTCTCCTTTGGGCTCATGGAGTATAATCTGGGCTTCGGGAGTTTTGCCCCGGGCTTGAATTCTATGGCACAGTCCGTGGGTCGGTGGAGGGAAAGCTCATCTGCCCTCTCCTCACTGAAAACTTCAGCAAGATCTCTGTATTCCTGTGGTATTTCTGGTAGCCCCTGTAATTCTTCTCCCATGGATGCTTTTTCCGTTCTTAATTTTGGTAGATCCCCTTGGGGTTTTAGGTCCGTAGGGTCCCCCTTTGGGAAATTGATTTCTGCCATCCTCCAATTTACCCAGGGGTTCCATTTGTTAACCATTCCAGCCCTAGGATCATCGGGCATTCCATGCCTGGGGTCACTACAAACGTTATGTCTTCCTCATGATTTCCCAGGGATAGGTGGACTGGTAATGTGGCTAGGGTAACTGGTACCCCCCCTGCTATGGACCCATCTAACTGGCCAAATGAGATTGGTTGTTTCATCCTCTTCACCGGAATGCCCAAATTTCCCACTAGCGTTGGGCTAATGAGGCAGTGAGTGCAGCCAGAGTCTATTAAGGCTTTCACTTTGATAGCTTCGGGCATGGAAGGGGGCTAATCTAGTCACTGTCTTGAGGATGGGTGGGATCGATCCACTTACCAGGGGTTCGCCCTCCGAGCTGTCATCTGGGGCGTCCACCGGCCCTGTGGTGTAGGCTGGAGTTCGTTCCCCAAGATGGGCAGAGGTAGGGGATTTCACAGCTTCTATCACTCTAATGGCAGATTCTTTTGACTTAGCTGGGGACTTCCCGGATTTGCTGGCCGGTGATCTGTTAGGGTTATGCTGGGGGGCTTTCAAGCAGCATTCTACAGCCCAATGCCCCTCTCTCCCGCATTTGAAACAGCCCGTTGGTTTCTTGGTCATAGCCGATGGCTTTGCTGGTTCGCACGTCGGCTCAGGTGGTGAGTGGCTACATTGTTTTCCTCGGCGGTGCCTCTTCAGTAGGTCGATTTCTGCTTCCTCTGCCAGGATATACCATTCGTCGAGTTGGTGTGGGTCCCCCCGGGGCAGACAAGCATCATATAGGTCGTAATTTAGACCGTCTTTGAAATGGCTAAGGAGGATGTCTTCTGGCCAGTTCAGCTTGCTGGCAAAGGTCTGGAATTCTTGCATATATTCGGCTACTGGCCGTCTGCCTTGCCTCATCGTTTTGATCCTTTCGTGGGCTTTGCGATCAGCCAGGGGGTCTTCAAATCGCCTTCTCAGAGAGGACATGAAACGGTTGAAGTCGTTGAGCTCTGGGGCATCGGAGTCGTACAAATTCACCACCCAATCAGTTGCCAGCCCGTCCAGAGCAGATTGCACGATCCGGATAGGGGCTTTGTTGCTAGGGATGTGCCGCCCATGTTCCTCCATGTAGCTGAGGACTTGGGTTAGGAAAAACCCCAAGCGTGTCAGCTCCCCCTTGAATTTCGCATCCAGTGGCGGGAATCTTTGAATGGATTGGCCCCTTCTTCGTCGGTGGTATTGTCTTCCATCCAGATCGCAATCTGCGGGTCGGCAGGGACTGGGGACTACTGGATCAGCAGATGTCCCCGGGGCTGCAGGTTCCAATTCCCGCTCAGTGTTTCTCCAGTTGCGGCTCCAGGAGTTGGTGCGGCCGTGGGGCTCAGGATTTTCCTCTCCCAGGGAGCTGAGGGTTCTCTTCATCAGGTGAATAGCTTTCTCTAGGATCCAGTTCGAGTGCTGTGCCCAGCTTCCTTCATCTTCGCTTGGGTGCAGGGATCACTCCATCTCCTGCTTCCATCCTGGTTGGTTGGCCCCCCGTCTCAGGGTCACCTTTTTTGATTTCTTTTCCCACTCGCCTTTCTTTCCAACGCCCATTGGCCACCGAGGTTTATGGTTACGCATCTCCACCACCTCTTCTCCTGAGGAATTTGACCTTTCAGGTCCGGATGTTTGGTAGGTTTTCAGTTGGGGCAATGGCTCCCTCTCTGGGGGGTTTAACCCCTTCCCCGCTTCGTCGTCTAACATGGTATTTTTTGCAAAGTCCCCCGGCAAGATTCTTCCTTCCAGGTTGACCAATTTTGCAGATCCTGTCTAATGTAAGGACCCACCTCAATTTACATCTTAAGAAGACAGAACTCTTGGAACGTCTCTTCCAACAGGAATCTTTATTAAGAGAAACTGACTGAAGGCATGCTAGACAGGATCTGAGGGATCCCCCCCCCCACCATTCAATGTTTTAAAGTGTTCCCAAGGAGCCCCACTCCACATTTCTTCCATTTTTCCTTAGCCATTTCTGGCAGATGTCTGGGTGTTAAGTCCATCAGATCCCAGGCGTTGCAATCTTCCCCCCCTTTTCCCTCGCTGCCGGTAAAAGGAGACTTCATAGGGAGTGAGATGAAAGGCAGATGGCCGCATTGTTATGGTTAGTACTCTCGACGGGAATCCACAGAGGTTACTTTATAGTTAATAGAGGAAATGCCAATTATAAACACCCGTGCTTACCCCCCTCCCCCTTAGTAGTATTACAGAATCTAGAAGAGAGTAAGAATTGTTTTTTTCTCAGAGTAGGTAGCTAGAAATGAAATATAATGGGATTCTGACATTTGTTTTTAGCTGATTCAGCCATGTCCAACCTGGCATGAGAAACCCTCAAGTGCTGGAGGTTCAGTTGTTAATAAGGTCAGGTTTGCTTGTCCTCAAATAGCAAAGTGGGAGGGAATTCGGTTGAACAGTCCCTGAATTGAGGTTTGGACTGAATGTGATGAAATTGGATCATGACTGGATGGAGCTCCTGCTGGTCCCATTGGGAGAGAAGCTTCATCTTGTCCCGCTTAGGGAGAGGCCATTGGGAAATGGCTCCCTGAAAGGACAGGTCCATGGTCTGTGATATTTTTAAGGAGTCCAGACCTGGTCAAAGTTATTCATATCTGTCTTTCCCCCAACTGGGGGGAGCAATTGGGCTTCTGCCCCGAAGAAGGAGGTCCAAGACTTTCACTTCACATAATCCCTTGACCCAGAAACCTGAAACACTGAAACACAAATTTGATTCAAAGGAAAGATCTTCCTGATATCAGGAGAGAGATTTTGAAAGGAAAGGCTACTTAGATTTGGCCTTTGGCTATTAAGAGGGTCTTCATCTGAAAATCCCTTGAATGGCATTGTTTATCCTGAGTCTTAGCTTCCTTCACTCTCCCTGGGTGAAAAAGAGTTCCACAATTCAACTAATATTAAATGTGGGTCTGTCTTTCAATGCCAGTTAGAGTCTCCTAATTGCAGCCCTTTGACACAAAGGACCTTTTCTTGGATAACTGGAAGGGCCTTAGAACTATCTCCTTCTGACACAGGACTCACACTCAGGTCCCATCGGTTGCAGCCAAAGATTTAATCTTTTTCAGGGACACGTTCTCATGTTCTCACCTCAATCTCACTAGAGTTCTATAATCTATGCAGAAAACTTTAGTCTTAATAAAGGAGAATATTTGTAGCTCAGGGTTGACATGAGGGGTCCTTGATGCTCTCTGAGCTTGCTTGTTTTCTTGCAGATATTTCATTACCCAAACTAGGTAACATTATCAGTGCTAGATGACCAGTACGGATGATGTTCCCTTGTTTGGGTAATGAAACATCTGTAAGCAAACAAACAAGCTCAGAGAGTGCCAAGGAGCTCTCACCCTTAATCTTATTTCAGCAGCATGGCAGCACAAAGAAAAATACAAATCAAGAAAGAACATCTGCTTTAAAGTTGACAGCTACAATTTATGAGGAATTTTTCCTTTATATCTTAACTGGGAGACTCTTTTGAACGAGTGTCAAAGGGGAGCAGCTTTGCAAGGCTTTATGTAATCCAGAAGAAACCTTTCCAGATCCTACTGGTCAGAAGTTTCCTTCTTAATCATATTTTATTCCACTTAAATAAATCTAATAAAATAACAATTTAATAACTCTTTGACAACAAATTTATTCAAAAATTTAATGAGTAGATCATCATAGCCACGGATGTATGAAAAGTCGAGGAATGCATTTTAATACAACCATTAGGAGGAACCGATTGTTTGTCACTGAATGTTTAATTCTTTTCTCAATTCCCTCCCTCCAGACTTTATTAAGTAGAAAAGGACTTTGTTGCAATGTGTTATGCCAGAAGCAAAAGGGAGGAACTAAGGAAAGAATCTGCCAGGGTCCCATCTCCTACACCTGATTGGAAGGAGTCAGAGATTTCATATTCACCTAAGTGAAGCCCAGAATCTAATGTCCATTTCTCCTCTCCTTTTCCATGGATGGTGAGTCCTAACCTATTTTCTTTGGCATTCCTATTTTTTCTGCTTAGTCTCTGCCACAGTCCAAATGTGTGGAAAATTGTCATCCTGGATTTGTCAAGCGGGCTCGAGAAGGAGAGCCAGTTTGCTGCTATGACTGCGTTCCTTGTCCGGAGGGGACCATCTCCACTCGGGAAGGTGGGTGACACCAGAGGAAAGGTCAGGCTTTGTGGAACTGGATTTATCCACAGCATTCTGATGAAAGTGCAAATTAAAACATGCATTGAAGCTCAACTCTTTTTTGTTTATTCAAAATGAACTAGAAATTCTCCAATTTCAGATACCGTAGCTACATAGGTATTAGAAAATTATATTATCAGTTTTTTTCTTGTGGAATGGTTAAGCAACACATCTTGGAAAATATTCATGGAACATTTCTCAAAAAAAGGTACTTCTTGAAATGTAAAAAAACAGAATATTAAAGAAATACTGGTTTTTGACTTTCTCAGATACAGAAAAGTGCACCAAGTGTCCGGATGATAAATATTCAAATATGGACAGAGTCCAATGTATCCCCAAAGTGATAACCTTCCTCTCTTATGAAGAACATCTGGGCATCATCCTGGTCTCTTTTGCTCTACTCTTGTTCCTAACCACAGGCCTTGTATTAATCATCTTCATTCAATACTTAGAAACTCCCATTGTCAAAGCCAACAACCGCGACCTCTCCTACATTCTCCTGGTCTCCCTCCTACTTTGCTTCTTGTCTCCTTGTCTCTTCATTGGTCAACCAAGGAAAGCCACCTGCCTTCTCAGACAGACGGTTTTCAGCATCATCTTCTCAGTTGCCATTTCTTCCCTCTTGGCCAAAACCATCACGGTGGTGCTGGCTTTCCTGGCCACAAAACCAGGAAACCGAGTGAAGAGATGGTTGGGGAAGAGCTTGGCCAACTCCATCATCCTTTCTTGTTCTACAGTCGAAATGATCATCTGCTTCATCTGGCTGGGAGCTTCTCCCCCATTCCCTGACTCTGACCTCCACTCCCAGCCTGGAGAGATCATCCTGAAATGCAACGAAGGGGCTGTTGTCATGTTCTACGTCACCCTCAGCTACATGGGCTTCCTGGCTGCCATCTGCTTCATGGTGGCTTTCCTGTCCAGGAATCTGCCTGGGGCCTTCAATGAAGCCAAGCTGATCACTTTCAGCATGCTGGTCTTCTGCAGTGTCTGGGTGACTTTTGTGCCCTCCTACCTGAGCACCAAAGGGAAATACATGGTGGCTGTTCAGGTCTTCTCCATTCTGGCCTCCAGTGCTGGTCTGCTGGGCTGCATCTTCATCCCCAAGTGCTACATTATCCTTCTGAGGCCAGACCTGAACACAAAGGAACATCTTACAGCTAGATAGTATTCAGGAGTTAAAGAAAATCATATCTATGTGTTTCAAAATGGGAACATGTTAAATGACTGGAAGTCTTGTAGCTCCCTTTCCTTTCAGCTCAATAAATCTTGCTAAAGAGAACTCTGTGAAAGTCATTCAGAGGAATTTGCTACTGAATGTGACACCTTATTAAAAATAATGTGGGCACTTTTTCCTACTGACAGCAGCTAAAAGTGCCTGTGTGAGAGAGAGCGAGTAGGAAAAGAGGTCAGGAAGAAGCTGTGGGAACCAATCACCAACCGGGTTGCCTGATCTTCTCCAGGAGATGCCAGAATGATGTGAAATGCCATGTTTGACCGGCTTTCAGCTGGGGAGGGAAATCTCCATCCTTCTTATAGAGTTCTTTCTTGATTTCCTGATAAAACCTCCTTTGCAGAAAGTGTTGAGCAGAACAGCTGTCTGGGATTTCAACTTGGAATTGTTTTTCTTTTGGTGTGTACCTTTAAGAAATTTCCTCTGTATTTTTTTTTCCTTTTCATCAACCAGAGAAATAAAATAGCAGTTTTCAGGCCCTTTAATTTCCCACTCTACAATTTGTACGTAAAGCATTTCTCTGCTCCTCTTCCAAGCTTGTCTTGTCTGTGAAAGGTTGGACAAGATGTCCAGGGAAAGAGGACCCTGAGACTTTCCCCAGGAGGAGACTGAAGGGATCCTGTCTGAAGGCAGCTGCATCATTGACTAAGTAGTCTGGACTGAAGCAGGAGCGTTCAATGCTGTGTTTTCATCCAGGTCCAAGAAGGAGGTGCATAAGGGTGGGAAAATCTAGGTTTGCAGGAAGAGGCACCCATGGAAGCTATTCTGTTTTCCAGCCACACAGATTGCTGATGAATCAATAATCAATCTGAGGTTTCAGAATAGCTTCTAATTGCTGATCAAATCCCTTTGCAAATTCCGTTTTAAGCAGGTAAAAAAAGCTTTGATGGATCAGACCAAGGTCAGTCTAAGATTCTCAGTGACCACACAGAGATGCCTCTGGTTTGCCCACAAGCAGAAGGCAGAGACTTATGGCTTTGCCCAACATGGTACGAGTGTTTCCGCACAATTTCACTTTCCTCCATGACACCACACAATATTGGACACTCAGCCATCTCACTACCTAGGAATCCCTAATTCTGGTATCCCACATTAATCTGAGAATTTTTTTCCAAGTTTCACACCCCAATCAAAAAGGACTAAGGCGGGACTGGAACTCAAGAGCCTCCTGGTGATTGCCCCAAAGTCACTCAGGAGGTTTTCATGCCTGAGGATTAGAACTCAGAGCCAGCTGACTTTCCTGCATAAGGCAGGACTAGAACTCAGTCCCCTGATGACTGGCTCCAAGTCACTTGGCTCCAATCCCACCTTTATTTTGAAGGTGGGATTAAAACTCCAGTTATGGGCCCAAAGTCTCTCAGCTGGCTTTGATTCCCTCCTGCATCCTCCCCAGGCACTCCTGCCCCCCCAACACAAAAGGCTCCTTCTGTGCCTCCTGGCTTCCCCCTCCCCTCACATGAACAGACAGCTGTCACTCAAGCCCCTGTCCCTCCCCACCCCTGATACCCAGGTCAGGCAGTGCCGCCCCCAGCCCTGGCAGGCGGGCCTTCTGAGCCCCCTTTTCCCTCCCACCACCTCCTCCCTGCAGGAGCCTCCTTGGGGCCAGCTGGGAGTCTCTCCAGGAGCCGGTGGGGGCACAGCAGGTTGACAGTTAGGGGCGGTCAGAGGGGCTCCCTACCAGCCGGGCTCTGGGGATGGAGGGTGGGAGCTCCCTTCACCTCTTCTCCCCCTGGGCCACACAGGGGCTCCTCCGTCTCCAGAGGCTGTGGCACCCCCTGCCAGGAGAGCAGCCAGAGGAGCCACGGGAGGGGTGGGGTGTGAGCGTGGTACCTGGGTCCCAGAGCGGGAGCAGCCCTGGAGGGGTGGTGGTGCAGGGGAGGGGGCTCCCTCCTTCCCCCAGAGAAAAGCCGGATGTCATGGTTCTGACAGACAGGTACGAATAAATCAGAACTCCAAGGCTTGAAAATTCCTCAAAGAACATGTTTATTAGTTACAAAGTGTCAGCACAGTGAAGAGTGAAACCAAGTCTGGATACACACGTAACAATTCCCCAATACAAAGTTAGAAATCCCACCCATAAAGCTATGCAAGCAACTACGTTCCCCAATGCAGTCATTTGGCGGGCTTTTTCCACAACGCCCAGCCTGCTGGCTCGGGAACAACCGATGACCTTGGTTCCCACAGGACAAAAGATGATTATGACTAGCGAAGCCCCTGGGAAACCCCCTCCCCCATCCGTTCTATGTGGCAACGCAGAATGAGCAGGAAAATGGCTGTAGCCATGCTCAGTCGCAGGGTTGACACCGGGCGTTCCGCATTTGGCCCCCGCCCTTCTCCAGCTCCCAGCACCTCCTTTTGCTTCGCTCGGCTGGGCAGTCCCAAACTTGCCTGCCAGGAGATCCCCCGCTGGTCTCACCGGAGCGCCGCCTGGCCCTTTCTACCGGGCGTGTCCTTCCTCCTCAGGAGCCCCAGGGATTCACCACCCCTCCGCAGCTGCTACTGCCCCCGCCAGAGGACCCCGCAGCCCCGGAGATGCTCCAGCGCCCTTCGGACCTCGGCCAAGCCCTCTGCGGACCCAGCCAGGCTGAGCTGGAGGGCTCGAAGGAAGCCAGGAATCTGCAGACGATCCCCCCATGATGGCCGTTCCAGCAGCTCCGTCGTCCTGGGAGAGGCTCGCTCTGCCCTCTGTCCGACTTTCAGACTGGCCCTCCTGTGGGGTCCCTCGCTCTTCCACTGGGGCAGGGACCGGATCTGGCTGGGACCGACTGATCCTCCATGGGAATTTGGGTCGATGGTTGAGTTAGGCCGGCTGGCTGGCTTTCGCTCTGCTCCCGAATGGAAGAGCTGCATAAGGGAAGGTCACAAACGTGCTCCAGACACTTTGTGGCAGCTGATCAGGGAGGAAAACTGCATGTAAGGAAAAAATGGGAGAGAGAGAGAGAGAGAGATTGAGAGAGAGAGAGAGAGAGAGAGAGAGAAACAGACAGACAGACAGACACAGACAGAGACTTCACTGGTTTGATCTCTGAAGTTTTGTGTAGATCTGGCTGATTCCTCTTCAGTTATTTGCAGTTGCAAAATCATCCAAAGAGAAGGAAAGCGGAAGGGATTTCTTTCCTTTCCCCTTCCTCTTTTCGGGCAGCTGACACAGACTGAGGGGACCCTTCCGATGGGCTTGACGGGCAGGACTGGCGGGTCCTGCACAGGTGAGGGGCTGATGGGGGGAGGACTGCAGGGGAAGCCTGGCTGCTCTCCAAAGAGGGGGAGGGTCTTTGGCAGGGGGGAGCATTGGGACCCCCAACCTTGCTGTCTGCCCCCCCCCACTCCCTGAATAAATAAGCAGCTTTGATTCCGGGGGGTTAACGGGGGATGACAACCTCCTGGGTGTGGCTGTTTGTGCAGAATTTGTGCCTTGTTTCAGCGCCACTCTTGACTTCGGCAAAGGGGTCCAGGGGGTCCAGGGAATGAACCCTCCCCCAGCAGGAGCAAACGGACTCCCACATCTGAGAGGAGGAGGAGGAGGGAATCTCTCTCCAGGGCTGCTCTTGGATAATGAACATAAATTCAGGTAGTCCTCCACTTACGACAGTACATTTAGTGACCGTTTGAAGTTACAACGGTGCTGAAAAAAATGACTTGGGTCCATTTCTCACACTTATGACCATTGCAGCATCCCCAGGGTCACGTGATTTACATCCGGATGCTTGACAATTGACTCACATTTATGATGGTCGCAGCATCCTGAAGTCACATGATCCCCTTTTGCGACCGTTTGACAAGCAAAGTCAGCGGGGAAGCCAGATTCACTTAACAACCGTGTTACTCACTTAACAACCGCAGTGATTCACTTAACAACTGTGGCAAGAAAAGTCATAAAGTGGGGCAAAACACAAATTTCTCCCTTAGCAACGTAGGTTTTGGGCTCCCTTCTGGTCACAAGTGGAGGAATGCCAGGAGTAGCCATTCTGCAGCTCCCCCAGGGAGGAAGGAGAGAAATGCAGAGGATTCCTAAGCAAAGGGAGGCCTTGACTTAAAAAGATCCTTTTGGGAATTACAATGGCACTGAGGGAAGTGATTGGGGACCAGTCCTCACACTTACGACCATCGCAACATTTCCACGGTCACACGATCAACATTTGGGCCTGTGGCAGCCGGTGTGTGTTTGCCACGGTTGCCGCAGTGTCTCGGGGTCCCGTGATCCCAGTCTGCAACTCTCCCAGCCGCCTCTCAACAAACTGAGTCAATGGGGAAACTCTGTCTCACTTAACGACCTTGTGGTTCAGTTCACAACTGAAGTGATTCACTTAATGCCCAAAGGGTCAAAAAATGGGCTCAGACTCTCTGAACAACCTGCTTGCTTCGCAAAGGAGAGCCTGGTCCCTTTCGTGGCCATAAGTCGAGGACTCCCTGCATCCCGAGGGTTCTACAAAAGTAGTCCTTGACTTATGGCCACAATTGAACCCAAAATTTCTGTTGTTAAGTGAGACATTTGTTAAGTGAGTTTTGCCCCATTTTACAACCTTTTTGCCTCATTCATTCAGAAATGTATGCCAGTATACAGAGCATGTACCAGACCATCTGCCCTGTCATGGTAAGTATGACCCAAACGGCTTGTTTACTTCCAGATTAGAGCATATTAACCGTTTAATATTTTTTTTGGTCCTGCCTTTATTATTTTTATAAATAATTCAATATGGCGAACATACCTAATACTGCTTCTTCTCTGATTTTCTTCACAACAACCCTGTGAGGCGGGTTGCACTGAGAGAGGGGGATTGGCCCAAAGTCACCCAGCCAGATTTCATGCCTAAGGCGGGACTAGAACTCTCCACCTCCTAGTGATTGGCCCAAAGTCACCCGGGTGATTTTTGTGCCGAAGGCGGGACTAGAACTCTCCACCTCCTGATTTGTTCCCCGGTGCATTTACTACTAGAGTAGACTGACTAGAGGGATTCTTCTTGGGTTTTTGCTCTCTCAGGAATAACAGAGCTTCCATGAAACCATGAGGACTAGAATTAGAAATGGTAGTTTGCGGAAAAAGGAAATAATGATGTAACTTGAGAGAGAGAGAGAGAGAGAGGGCAAAATATAAATGCATTTATAAGACCAGAAGCCATTTCTTTGTCATCTTTCTTTCCCTTTCTCTTTTCTTTTTCTCTTTTCTTTTTTTCACTGTCTACTATTTTCCTTTATTTTCCTTTATAAATTTAACTTGGATAAGACTGTCTTTAATAACATATATGTCTGTGTTTATAATATTATAATACTATAATATAATGTAATACAATTATGTTATGTATGTTTCATTACATTACATTACATAGTACAGTGTAGTATAGTGTATAATATGGTATAATGATATGGTTTAGTATGGTACATAATATAATATAATTAATTTAATATAATGTTATTGAAGACAGTTTTTGAGGACATGAGGACTAGAAACCTTACCAAGAAAACGGAAGTTACAGTTTGTTGCTTTGTTTCCCCCAGATAAGTAAATGCAAGCAACACCTTCCGGAGATGATGGCTCAGATGCTGGATTTCCTGACCAGCAGGATCCCCTCCCACCGAGGAGCAGCTGCCTTGTTAATTGGTCTTTACCAATAAGACCCTTGAAGAAGGGGATGAAGGAGCAGGGCAGACGGGCGGCCTGACCCCCTGCATGCTGACCATTACGATCCAAAAGTGCAACATTGCAACAGGCTGGAAGCTGCTGTGATTCTCTGCAATTGCTGTCAGCTTCTTCCCGCTGATCTGAACAACCGACACCGCCAGCCCTTCTGATTTTCAGAAGCCTTCTTCCTTGCTCTGTTCTGTTCTGTTCTGTTATCATGTTATTACATTACATTACATTACAAAGTATGGACCCAGGGTAGAAAGTGGGAGATTGTGAGTTCAAGTCCTGCCTTAGCCATCAAAGCCAGCTGGCCGACCTTGACTCAGTCAATATGCCTCAGCCCAACCCACCTCACAGGGTTGTTCTTGTGCATAAAATAGTGGATGGAAAGTGTGCTTGATATGTTCAATGCCTTGCATTATTAGTAAAAATGATAAAGGCAGGATGATAACAAATAAATAAAAATCACTAAATAAGGGAGAAGATGCTGCCTAGGAAAGGGTCAGACCAGGTGGGGGAGCCCACAGGGGCATCACTGGCAGAGAAAGACCCTCGGAAAGGATCTTCCCTAACTTTCCAGGCTTTCCAAAGAGTCGGTGGGAGATTTGCACTTTCAGCCTTGCCAGATTCTCTTCCCTTCCAATAAAGGAGAGTTCACTCACGTGGTCCTGTTTCCCGTCTGGTGTACCTGGGAGAAGATGGGGGGACTTGCTACCTGGTGGGCCGGGTGAGTCTGGCCAGAGCCGGATCTGGGAACTGGGATGTGGCTGCTGCAGACTCTGGAGGTGCTGCTTCTTGTTTCCCCCCATATTCTGAAGAGGGGTGACTTTCTCCTTCAGTTGGCTGGAGTGGCTCTTCTCCACAGGGAAACTGAGGTCCATCTCAGCCAGTTCATGCTGCAGACTCTGGAGGTGCTTCTTGACTTCTGGCCGAAGGTTCCTTGCCTCTTCGAGGTCCTTCTCAGAGTCAGCCTTCTCTTGTTTGAGGTGGACACTTGGCTAGTGACCTCGCAGAGTTCTTTGTGGAGTTCTTCAGTGTAGTTCACCAAAGATTTGATCTCCTCTAACTGATGGCACGATCTTCTTCAGGTTTTCTGCAGTTCTTCCATGGTGGTTTTAAGTTGATCCAGTGTCTGCTGGAGACAGCCGTGATGCTCTTCCATCCATTGATCGTCTCTCTGGAATTCCTGGGTCTGAAAGTCAAAGGAGTCTCTCAGCAAATCAGCCTGGAGGTTGGGACCATCAGTGGTCGCTGAGAGATCACCCAAGGACATTGATGGTATGACCATTTCCTCCTTGTTGCTGACCTGTTTGAGAAATGGAGAGACACATCAATCACACCCTCTCTCAAGTAAGGGCTGGTTTTGCTAACCTGCCTTCTCCACTCTGGCTTTTTCCTACAATTTTGGAGTCCATCATCTTCTGCTAGCATGAGATGCAGCGGGAGTTAAGAACCAACGGACAATCTGCAGGGGGGGGTCTCCTGCCAAAGGGCCCTTTAGATATAATCTACCCGGATCAGTTCTCAGCCACACAGCACCAGCTTCAAAATAGCCTATCTGAGGGCACATCAAGAGAAAACCAGCTCTCTGGAGATGTTCCTAATGCTGGGAAAGGTGGAAGGAAAGAGAAGGAGAGGACAATTTGGGGTCAGGTTGGTGGTTTTGATTACCGTGTTGATGGGTGAACTTTTGGGAGACCTGAAAGTCCAGACTCAGGACAGGTCATCCATCTGCCTCTGTGGTCACTCAGAGTCCATACTGACTTCAATGCTGTCAATCAATGCAGACCGAATTCCCTGGAGAAGTCTGCCATGTTGGGAAAAGTGAAGGAAAGGGAGGAAGAGAAGGATCCCCAGGAAGCAGCTATAGTGGGGATGGGGGCAGGTTGGGAGACCCGAAGGAGCAGACTGGGGACAGATCTCCATGGGGAAAATCTATCTATGTGGCTGCTGAGAGTCAACACCAACTTGGTGATATTAATCCATCAGTCAGTCAGTCAGTCAGTCCAGCGCCTGCTGGACGGACCAGTGACGTACGTTAGCCTAGGCCAACGGACCTCGCGCTTGGTGGATAGGAAACACACGGACAACATGTTTCTTCAGGTTGAGTCAGCATGCGAGAGCCCCGAAGGATCTGCGTGCCTCTCTTTTATTGGTCTATTTACATCATAGCAGGAGGGTCGTAAAGGGCGGGCTTTGCCAGGAAATGAAACTTAACTCAAGAAATGGAAACTTAAAGGCATAAACGAAACCTTAAACTTAACTCAGGAAATGGAAACTTAAAGGCATAAACGAAACCTTAAACTTAACTCAGGAAATGGAAACTTAAAGGCATAAACGAAACCTTAAGCTATTGAAATGGTTGCAACATCTCCACTGTTTTTATTTTTTAAAGTTCAATCTCTATCCTACTCGTAGCCATCATCTGCATCCTCCGAAACAGAAGAGGGCAACTCCATAAGAATGCGAGATTCTTGCTTGGAGGCAAGAGCCACCATGGCTAAGTCTGATTCAGTATCGGAGCAGTTGGAGTCCGTGTCAGACAGTGTCAGTAGGGCAACCTTTTCAGAGGGGTGGAATTTGGGTTTCAAGGGTTCATATATATTGTTTGAGGCAAGCATAACATTAATCTTAGAAAGATTAGAATCCAAACCATTCAAACGATCCTTGAGAAATTGCAAAAGGCGTGAAAAAACACATGGGCCAATCATACATAATATAAGCATAATTATACAAGGTCCTAAAATAGCAGAAAGCAATGTAGTAATCCAGGGAGAGAAATTAAACATGCTTTGATACCAGGATTGTTGGGAGAACCTTTCCTGTTCCCTGTCTTTTAATCGTTTGCGTAACTCATTCATAGAGTCGCGCACAATGCCAGATTGATCAGAATAAAAACAACATTCTTCTTTTAAAGCTACACATGTTCCACCTTCCGTTAAAAATAAAAGATCGAGGGCATGCCTATTCTGCAAGGCAACTTCGGCGAGAGATGACAAGGAAGTTTGAAGGGCAGAAATTGAAGTCTCAATGCGGGAAAGATCATCATCTATTTCTAGACTAAGTTTTTGTATTTGTTGTTGATTGACAATCAAGGCCGCAGCTCCAGTGGCTGCTCCTGCAGCACCTAACCCTAAAAGGACTGAAAGGGTTAGAGCTGTAACAAATTCACGTTTTGCACGTAGGTGGTATTCCGGTGGTTCCATAAGGGAAACAAAATCAGAGGGGGAATAATAAGTGATTCTAGGGACTAAGCGTACCTGAATACAAAAGGCTTTTTGTTGTATAAGGACATCCCCTGATACACAGGCTGTGGCACCTGTAGAGCAAGCCCAGATGGAGTTGTTGCCGGGGATGAAGAATTGGCCCTTTAAGCTGGCAGAAATATTACCATTACTCAAGGTAAAAAGAGAGTTATAACCTGCCGTATTTACACTGCCCGATCTTTTCTGGGTGAGCCAAACATCACATTGGTATTTGCCAGTGGTGGTATTAGCACAATATTGAGAATAATTTGCAGGAATGTTTCCCAAGCAACAACCATGTCCCATAATAGAAGTAATAGTGATGGATGTTGAGTTCCATCTGCAAGAGTCATCTTTTGTAGCATTCTTGATAGGTTCGATAGAGCCAACGGCGTCATAAAAGGGTGGAGTGGCTGATAAACAGAGCCAACAGTGGTCGGTTTGTGAAGAAGAATTAACAGCACTTTTTAGCAAAAAGGAAGAGGCATTGACAAGGTTAATCAAGGGATTAGGCATATTATGCACAACGGACTGTAAAAAAAACAGATTGAATGCTTTTGTTAGGACCTATAGGAGGGGAATGTGGTGACTGGATTGTGAGACGAATGGAAAAAACTCCACCGTCGTCTCCAGAACCGCTCCATTCTCTACCACCCCAAGAATATCCGACAGCCCATTGCTCTGCAGTCAAAGTCTTTCCTTGGGATGTGAAGGTAATGTTCATTGGATTTTTCCGCTCACCACAACAATGCAAATTAGAAGGGCAGGAAGGAGAAGGGGGTTTGTCATTACTACGGGTAATGGCGATATAATCATTTGAGCGAGGGGCAGTCCAGGATATAGCGCCCGTGGAAACACAGGACCATGAGGCACAGTATTTATCCAATAAAGTGCCACATTGATATTTTTCCTCAGGCGTCTTTGGCTCGGGACAAAAATACAGGTTCCACCATGTTGCTTCTAGTGGGGAAGGTGTACAAGAACCTTGTTTGTCCCATTTGTTAGCTTGGAGAGATTCTGAAGCAAATTTGTTGACCCCGGTACCCATTTCGGCAAAGTCAAAATGTAAGATAGGGAACCAGGGCCATATTGTGTAGTTGGAGATTTGGAATAATACCTGATTTTCAAAGTCACGAACAGTCCATGTGTAGTTGAGAGGTCGATGAGGATTAGGATCAGGAGATCGCCGTCGTCGAGAATGAATGATGCGTTGGTGTGAGCGAGGTTGCTTCATGGAATGAAAGTGTTGTAAGTGAGGTGAGGTTAAAGTACGGGCGGCCAGGTCTAGGAAGGAGCGGGGATGAGGAACAAAGTTGTAAGCAAGTAAACGAGGAGACAAAAGAGGTTTTGCATAGCTCGCCACTGATGCGAGTTCAAAAGAATTTGTAGTATAAGTACCATAGGATGAAAATCCAGACACATAATAGCGCCCCGTAGTCTCAGGGGTCACAAGAATAGCAAGGGTCATGTGACAAGGGTAATGAGCATAGGTGAGAGAAATGGAGGGGGATGGTGGCAGAGGAATGCCATGATTAGGATACTGAGAGAACACAAAGGGACAAAAAGATTGACCTCGGTCATAACAATGAAAAAGGGCAGTAGTATTGAGATCAAGAAAAGAAAAAACAGGACCACAATATAGGCCTTTATGAAAATTTAGAGGAATTCTCAGGTGCTTTGTCATCATGGGAAGGTGCAGTGTGGACATCATGGGGAAGGAACTTGTCAAGAGTGTCATCAAAAGCAGGGTCCACATGATTGATGCAAAAGTGTTGGACCCCTGGACAATATGGATGGTGCAATATGCAGTTGTTGCACCAATAACAGCACGTACATCCACACTCACAAAGGCAATGATGGCACATCCGATGGAGTTGGTGGGTTGTGTGGAGTGATGAAATATGGGCGAATACAACGAGCAGGGACCCACAAAACTCTGTCGGGTAGTTGAACTGCGGCGTAGCCTCTTCCCCAGGTGATAAGATCGGCTGGACCTTTCCAAGTTGGATCCGGGAGCTGCCTGTAGTACACAAGTGGTCTTGAAGTTGGGACAACAGGTTTAGTAAAGTGTCGAGACGCAGCGGACAAGGAGGGAGTGCCAGTGAGATTTAGAAAATTGAGAGTATACAGACAAACATTTAACACGTTTTGCAGTGCCGGGAGGTTTGGGGGGCATAAGCCCTTGGACCCCATATAACGATCTAATGCATTTTTTAAAGTTTGATTTGCTCGCTCAACAATAGCCTGCCCTTGGCTATTGAAAGGAATTCCAAATTTGTGGACAATGGACCAGTGATGACAAAACTGTGAAAATTGTGAGCTGACATAAGCTGGGCCATTGTCTGTTTTTAGTATTTTTGGACATCCCAGCACTGTAAAGGTACGAATACAGTGATTGATTACTTGTTTTGCAGTTTCCCCTTTTTGTGGGGTTGCCAAAATAAATCCGGAGAACGTATCTACTGTAACATGTAGATATTTCCACGGGGCAAATGGAGGATATTGAGTTACATCCATTTGCCAGGTATCACAGGCTTCAGTGCCTCTAGGGTTAACGCCCTGTGGGATACCTTTAGACTGTAGGCTACAGGTAGGGCATTGTTGAATTATGGCTGTAGCTTCAGCCAGTGTTATGCCAAATTGTTTCATTAAGGCCTTCTTATTTTGATGAAAATAGCTGTGACTTTCCCCCGCTGTCATGGGAGCTGGCTGTGGAACTTTGATGACAACAGGTAAAAGTTTGCAGGCTTCGTCAGCCATATGATTCCCTTCTGAAAGAAATCCTGGTAAATGTTGGTGACTTCGAATGTGTGCTAGAAATAAGGGATGGACACGATCATGTAATAGTGTTTGTAGTGAAAGAAAGAGTTTCATAAGGACAGGTGGAATGGAGGGAGACAGATAAGAGTCAAAAATGTTGTGAGTGATATGGGAAACATATAAGCTATCTGTAATGATGTTTAAAGGTTGTAAAGAAAAGGAGCTTAAAGCCAAAATAAGAGCAGCTAGTTCTGCTTATTGAGCTGATTGTTGAGGCGAAGTTAGCTTTTTGTGCCATGTTCCATTGTATTGCCAAGTACAAGCACCATACGTTTTTGAACCATCAGTAAAAATGGTAAGACAGTCCTTAAGGGGTGAAGGAGCAATAGGAGAAGAAAAGGAAATAGGGATTGTCTTGACAAGTTGTAAGCGAGGATCTGCGGGCAAATGACATGAAACATGCCCATGCCAGTTTTCCAAGGAATCTTGCAACACATCTGAATTTTGGAATAAAGGTTCCCATTGTGTTAGCTTAAAGGGAATATATATAGCAATTGGTTCATATCCAATTAATGCTTTGGCTCGCCTTCTTCCTTTATCAATCAAAAGTGCCATTTGTAAAGGTCTTGTGGTGAGTGTATTACGTGGAGTGTGTGGGAGGTGGAGCCATTCGACGATGTGTAATTTTTTGTCAGATATTTGAACAAGAATGGCAGTGAATAGAGAAGGTGTTGATAAAATCGCAAGGGAAAAAGGTGTGTTGTTCAAGACACGGTCGACCCAAGTGGTCTGCAGTATTGAATTTATATGTTGAAGAGTGGTGTGATGAACATCAGTAAGATGTAAAGTGTCAGCAGGGTGTTTAAGTATAGCTAAGGCTTGGAAAAAGGGAGAAAGAACAGCCGTGGTAAGAGAAAGATAAGATAGAAGGTGTTCCTAAATATTGTTGGAGCTGCACTAATGTGGTATCCTTCTCTAAAAAAAATGTGAGGAAAAATGGGTGTTGAGTGAGAAGAAAGGAGTTTGTGACCCAGATATGAAAAAGGTTCCAATTTGATCAAATTCCATTAAAAGGAAACAAATTTCCATTAAATAGGGAAAACATTTACAAATCTAAGCAAAACAATTCTGAGTCATTTCTGTTGATTGATGGATGTATATGTCTAACTAAACAATTTAAAACTCAAAAATTTGCAAAAGAATTGCCCAACAATTACTGCCTCCTCTTTCGAGTAAAAAAATAGCAAGCTGAAACTGCAAGAGTGGGCATTAAATTTCACATCCACCCCCCTTCCTCAACCCAGACTTCTAGGCAGAGGAAGGAGAGAGAAAAAAATAGTTAAAACGAACAGCTGCCCCCCCTCTTCTTTCGCCTTTCCTTCGCTCTTAAAGCAATACAGCCAGCGAAAAACGAAAGAGTCAGGAGGGGGGGGGGGAAAGAAAAAGAAACTTTACAAAAATCTCACCACCAAAAATATTCACATGCATTTTCCATAAATTCTTTTATACCTCTTCCATAAAACTGTTCACATGCAAACTCATGCCATTGCGTTCCCATGTTACAACAATAAAAACTACAGTTTTACTATTCCTTTCACAGCGTGGGATGGGTGGAGGGGTGAGGGCTAACACACACACATTTACACCAGCAAATTAACTCATTCACTTCCATTCTGTTTGCTTACACCATTTCACATACAAATATTTCATTTCATACGTTTTCCATTTTTATTCAAGGCCTTTTTGTTTGTTGTTATCAAAGAGGGTTTTGACCCTTTTCCAAGTCTTGGAAATAACACAGAACAACACAGACATATATACACAAATACCATTAAAACAACATTTATTTAGACATATAACTTGTCCTGCAAATAGTGAGAAAAATCAAGAGCTGATGTCAACCAAACATGTGGTTCTTGTATAGGGCTCTTTACCAACTCCCATTTTTCTCACCATTCCAAGGTTAAACATAATATTCCGGGTGGCCACACATACACAGACACATATATATGAACAAAATACAATACATATTAACACACTTAGCACCGTCAGACCTTGTCTGACAGGGTTTAAACTTAACAGATTACAAAAGAGTTTCAAAACATTCCAATTGTTCAAAACGCATTGCAGAGGAGTGCAGTTTGAGTTAATTTATGTCTCTAAATTGTTCTGAAAATTTATTGTTTGGTCTACCTCAAAATAGTTTGATGAAACGGAAGCATTGAGTGCGGTTGCAGAACTCTGCAGAACAGGATACAGGGTTGCCTGTTTCTGTTTTGGAGGAGAGAGAGAAGGATATAGTGAAGAGGGGGGTTCCTTTGGCTGTGCCAACTTTGGAGCGTCCTCCGCAATAGACACAGGTTGAGAGGAAGGGTCTGGGTATAAAGTCTGAAGAGCAGCCATGAGTCCACGCCACGTGCAAAGAATATTAGTTGGCGCCCGGGGTGGCTCATGAAGCCATTTGCCAATACGTTCCCAAGTGGATCGGCGAAGAGAGCCGTCCTCGGGATAAGCAGGACAGTGTGTATGAAGGTAAAGAAGAAAAGAGACAATTTCTTTGTGAGATAAAGGATAGACAGTTGTTCCGTTAACTTTTTGCAAACAATTTGCCTTTCTGACTAAAGAGGAAAGTTCATCCACATGCTTGGACAGAACTTTGGAAAGTGAGGGTCCAATACTCACGATGATCAAGCCTTTGCCAGGTGCGTGGTACAGGAATCAGAGCAGCGCTTCCCTAGACAGAGAACACGCCGTGGAGTGAATCACGTCGGGGTCACCAGTTGTGGGAATTCGATCCCGGGGTCCAGCGCCTGCTGGACGGACCAGTGACGTACGTTAGCCTAGGCCAAGGGACCTCGCGCTTGGTGGATAGGAAACACACGGACAACATGTTTCTTCAGGTTGAGTCAGCATGCGAGAGCCCCGAAGGATCTGCGTGCCTCTCTTTTATTGGTCTATTTACATCATAGCAGGAGGGTCGTAAAGGGGGGGCTTTGCCAGGAAATGAAACTTAACTCAAGAAATGGAAACTTAAAGGCATAAACGAAACCTTTAACTTAACTCAGGAAATGGAAACTTAAAGGCATAAACGAAACCTTTAACTTAACTCAGGAAATGGAAACTTAAAGGCATAAACGAAACCTTAAGCTATTGAAATGGTTGCAACAAGTCAGTCAGTCAAGTCAGTCAGATGACCTCTAAGGTCCCTTTCAGCTCTAGGCTTCTATTGTCTACTTCCTTTTCATTGTAGCCTTAATCTCCAAAGAGGGAACAAATTAGGGTTAAAACTATCAAGTGACAATAGCCGCACACATTCATTAAATTGTAACAACTTTGTGTAAAAATCACAAATTTGGCCCCTTTAAAGGCATGTGTAGTCTTCAACCACCAGAATCCAGCTGGCTTACTAGGAAATTCTGGGAGATGAAGTCCACACAGGCCTTTAAAATGGCCAGGTTTGAGAAACACCCACATAATCCATCAATATTGATCTCTTTTCAAACTACTCTGACTCCCATTTGATTCTGACTCCAGTTCAAGGCAGATCATCTCTCGAAACCCTCCAAAGGAGCCGGAATCCTCCATCGGTCACTCTGGCCATCTCTGGCCTGGCTTTGGTGCTTCTGATAACTGGAGAAGGGGGTGACCATTCGAATTAAAATGGACTCCCCCCCATTACTTACAATTTCCATCGTCAGCAGGAAAGCCAGGCATGTGACTTTGAGACGGTCTCTCTCTCTCAGCCTTAGCCCACCTCACAAGGTTGTTGTTGAGGGAAGGATGGAGGCTAAGATATGTTCATTGCTGTTATATCTTCGGTTCTTTAGGCATTGAAGGAGGCAGAGTGTTGAAACAGCAAACAAGTTTATTAACTCGGAACAGAAGCAGCCCTAAAGGCTGCTGCACAGCTATTTATACAGTTAGCCTCTAGGTGGCAACCAATAGATTTAAAGTAACAGTTTCCCGCCCCAAACCTCATTATCAGCTTGGAGACAGCCAGTCTGGCTTTCAGTAACAGCAACTGTTAAACAATACAGCAATGTAGGTCAGACATTAAGCAAGTGATTTAAAGCAGTTGTGGCCAATACATTACACCCCTTCCCCCTAGATGGCTCAAACTCCCAATTGCTGGACATAGTCCTGCAGATATTTAGGCGGCCTTCTTGACCGTTCTGAACGTCTAGGGGTTGCAGGGGTCTCCCGTTCTACCCACTCGCCTGCCCGGATGGGTAGGCCAGGACTCTGAGGTCCAGTGAAGTCAGGTTTACTCGGGTCCCTTTGGCTGGCTAGTCCCGGTCAGCCCAAACCAAAGTCCAATCGTGCAGGGCTGAGGGCTGTCCCTCAGCACAGTTTGCCGGTCCTGTTCCGCGAATACTGTCTGTCTGTCTGGGGGAAGCTCTCCTACGGCCTTTTCCCCATCTCCTTGAGTAAGAGTTCTGTTGGAGCGTGCAAGCTCCTCTGTTGGGCCGCTGTCGCACGGCCCTTGTGTGCGGCCCTCTTGAGAGGCCTGATCCAGCGACTGGTTCGCTAGCCTCCGGCGCAGCTGGTCAATGTGCCGGCGAATGATTCGCCCATCTTCCACGACCACCTCATAAGAGAGTGGTCCCGACACCTTAACAACCACGGCTGCCACCCACAAAGCCCCTTGCCCGTAATTCCGGGTCCAAACCTGGTCACCCACGTACAAATTCCGAGGTGCCTTTGGCTGAGCAGAGTCCGAGGCAACCCGGTCAGGGTGCAGCCTGTCCAGCTTGGTGATCAAACGTCGGCCCCATCTGAGTTTGGGAGTTTGGTCCCAGGTAGGGAGGCTCCTGACACGGCAGGTAGGAGCCCTTCTGGGGTGCTGGGGCTGAACCCCCCTTTCTCATCTCGTCCCCCAAATGGGCCTTCACGGGAACCGTCTCTTCCTCCGGACAAGCCCAGATCAGTGAGACCCTGGCGAGGCCCACAGAGCCGGCCATCCACTCCAGTGGTCCAGCCCCACCAAGGATGCTGGATGTTGCCATGGTGAGCTCCGGCCAGTGGGGTTAGGGGGAGTCCCTGACGTCACCAGCCGAGGCTTTGATTGGCCTGGACCGGAGACTGGAAAAACCCTCCTCAACCGCCTGCCTGGCCTATGAAGGGATTGGCGGCTCTGGAGGGGCTTCTGCAGCCGCCCTGCAAATAGTGACCATTTTTCAGACGTACGACCGTTGCAGCATCCCCATGGTCACCTGATCAAAATCCAGACGTTTGGCAATTGATTCGTATTTATGACGGTCACAGTGTCCCGGGGGGGTCACGTGATCCCCTTTTGTGACCTTCTGACCAGCAAAGTCCAGGGGGAAGCCAGATTCACTTAACAACCAAGTGACTCACTTATCAACTGCAGTGATTTGCATAACAACTGAGGCAAAAAAGTCGTAAAATGGGGCAAAACTCACTTAAAAACAGAAACTTTGGGCTCAAATGTGGCCATAAGTCAAGGACTACCTTCGTAGAACCCTCGGGACGCAGGGAGTCCTCGACTTATGACCACGAAATGGACCAGGCTCTTCTTTGCGAAGCAAGCAGGTTCTTCAGGGAGTCTGAGCCCATTTTTTGACCCTTTGGGCATTAAGCGAATCACATCAGTTGTGAACTGAACTACGAGGTTGTTAAGTGAGACAGAGTTTCCCCATTGACTCAGTTTGTTGGGAGGCGGTTGGGAGACTTGCAGACGGGGATCACGGGACCCCGAGACACTGCGGCAACTGTGGCAAACACACACCGGCTGCCACAGGCCCAAATGTTGAACATGTGACTGTGGAAATGTTGCGACGGTCGTAAGTGCGAGGACTGGTCCCCAATCACTTCCCTCGGTGCCATTGTAATTCCCAACGGTCGACAAATGGATCTTTTTAAGTCAAGGCCTCCCTTTGCTTAGGAATCCTCTGCATTTCTCTCCTTCCTCCTGGGGGAGCTGCAGAATGGCTACTCCCGGCATTCCTCCACTTACGACCAGAAGGGAGCCCAAAACCTACGTTGCTAAGGGGGAAATTTGTGTTTTGCCCCACTTTATGACTTTTCTTGCCACAGTTGTTAAGTGAATCACTGTGGTTGTTAAGTGAGTAACATGGTTGTTAAGTGAATCTGGCTTCCCCGCTGACTTTGCTTGTCAGACGGTCACAAAAGGGGATCATGTGACTCTGGGACGCTGCGACCGTCATAAATGTGAGTCAATTGTCAAGCATCCAGATGTAAATCACATGACCCTGGGGATGCTACAACGGTCATAAGTGTGAGAAATGGTCCCAAGTCACTTTTTTCAGCACTGTTGTAACTTCAAACGGTCACTAAATGTACTGTCATAAGTGGAGGACTGCCTGCATTTATGTGAATTATCCAAGAGCAGCCCTGGAGAGAGATTCCCTCCTCCTCCTCTTCCTCTCGGATGTGGGAGTCCGTTCGCTCTTGCTGGGGGGGCTTAATTCCCTGGACCCCCTGGACCCCTTTGCCGAAGTCAAGAGTGGCGCTGAAACAAGGCACAAATTCTGCACAAACAGCCACACCCAGGAGGTTGTCACCCCATTAACCCCCCGGAATCAAAGCTGCTTATTTATTCAGGGGGGGGGCAGAGGGCAAGGTGGGGGGTCTCCAATGCTCCCCGCTGCCAAAGACCCTCCCCCTCTTTGGAGAGCAGCCAGGCTTCCCCTGCAGTCCTGCCCCCCCTCAGCCCCTCACCTGTGCAGGACCCGCCAATCCTGCCCGTCAAGCCCATCGGAAGGGTCCCCTCAGTCTGTGTCAGCTGCCCAAAAAGAGGAAGGGGAAAGGAAAGAAATCCCTTCCGCTTTCCTTCTCTTTGGATGATTTTGTAACTGCAAATAACTGAAGAGGAATCAGCCAGATCTACACAAAAACGTCAGAGATCAAACCAGTGAAAACAACACCGCCCTCTTCAGAAGTCTGTCTGTCTGTCTCTCTCTCTCTCTCTCTCTCTCTCCCGTTTTTTCCTTACATGCAGTTTTCCTCCCTGATCAGCTGCCACAAAGTATCTGGAGCACGTTTGTGACCTTCCCTTACGCAGACCTTACATTCGGGAGCAGAGCAAAAGCCAGCCAGCCAGTCTAATTCAACCACCCACCCAAAATCCCTAGGAGCATCAGTCGGTACCGGCCACATCCGGTCCCTGCCCCAGTGGAAGAGCGAGGGACCCCGCGGGAGGGCCAGTCTCAGAAGTCGACACAGGGGGCAGATCGAGCCTCTCCCAGAACAACGGAGCTGCTGGAATGGCCATCACGGGGGATCATCTGCAGATCATCATCTCAGCCCGGCTGGGTCCACAGTGGGCTTGGCCGAGGTCCGAAGGGCGCTGGAGCATCTCCGGGGCTGCGGGGTCCTCTGGTGGGGGCAGCAGCGGCTGCGGAGAGGGTGGTGGATCCCTGGGGCTCCTGAGGAGGAAGAGCGCCCCCTGTCGTAAGGGCCAGGCAGCGCTCCAGTGAAACCAGCGGGGGATTTCCTGGTGGGTAAATTTTTGACTGCCCAGCCAAGCGAAGCAAAATGAGGCGCTGGGAGCTGGAGAAGGGCAGGGGCCAAATGTGGGGCACCCGGTGTCAACCCTGCGACTGAGCATGGCTACAGCCATTTTCCTGCTCATTCTGCGTTGCCACATAGAACGGATGGGGGAGGGGGTTTCCCAGGGGCTTCGCTAGTCATAATCATCTTTTGTCCTGTGGGAACCAAGGTCATCGGTTGTTCCCGAGCCGGCAGGCTGGGCGTTGTGGAAAAAGCCCGCCAAATGACTGCATCGGGGAACGTAGTTGCTTGCACAGCTTTATGGGTGGGATTTCTAACTTTGTATTGGGGAATTGTTACGTGTGTATCCAGACTTGGTTTCACTCTTCACCGTGCTGATACTTTGTAACTAATAAACATGTTCTTTGAGGAATTTTCAAGCCTTGGAGTTCTGTTTTATTCGTACCTGTCTGTCGGAACCATGACATCCGGCTTTTCTCGGGGGGAAGGAGGGAGCCCCCTCCCCTGCACCACTACCCATCCAGGGCTCCTCCCACTCTGGGACCCGGGTACCACACTCACACCCCCGTGGCTCCTCTGGCTGCTCTCCTGGCAGGGGGTGGCACAGCTTCTGGAGACAGAGGAGCCCCTGCACGGCCTGGGGGGAAAGAGGTGAAGGGAGCACCCACCCTCCAACCCTGGAGCCTGGCTGGTAGGGAGCCCCTCTGACCGCCCCTAACTCTCAACCTGCTGTGTTCCCCCCGCTCCCGGCGAGACTCCCAGCTGGTCCCAAGGAGGCTCCTGTGGGGAGGAGGTGGTGGGAGGGAAAAGGCTGCCAGGGCTGGGGGCAGCGCTGCCTGACCTGGGCACCAGGGGTGGGGCGGGACAGGGGCTTGAGTGACAGCTGTCTGTTCAGGTGAGGGGAGGGGGGAGCCGGGAGGCGCAGAAGGAGCCTTTTGTGTTAGGGGGGTCAGGAGTGCCTGGGGAGGATGCGGGAGGGAATCAAAGCCAGCTGAGGGACTTTCTGCCAATCACTGGAGTTTTAATCCCACCTTCAAAATAAAGGTGGGATTGGAGCCAAGTGACTTGGAGCCAATCATCAGGGGACTGAGTTCTAGTCCTGCCTTATGCATTAAAGTCAGCTGGCTCTAAACCTCAAGCATGAAAACTTCCTGAGTGACTTTGGGCCAATCACCAGGAGCCTCTTGAGTTCCGGTCCCGCCTTAGTCCTTTTTGATTGGGGTGTGAAACTTGGAAATAAATTCTCAGATTAATGTGGGATACCAGAATTAGGGATTCCTAGATAGTGATAGGCTGAGTGTCCAATATTGTGTGGTGTCATGGAGGAAAGTGAAATTGTGCGGAAATACTCGTACCATGTTGGGCAAAGCCATAAGTCTCTGCCTTCTGCTTGTGGGCAAACCAGAGGCATCTCTGTGTGGTCACTGAGAATCTTATATTGACCTTTGTCTGATCCATAAAAGCTTTTTTTACCTGCTTAAAACGGAATTTGCAAAGGGATTTGATCAGCAATTAGAAGCTATTCTGAAACCTCAGATTGATTATCGATTCATCAGCAATCTGTGTGGCTGGAAAACAGAATAGCTTCCATGGGTGCCTCTTCCTGCAAACCTAGTTTTTCCCACCCTTATGCACCTCCTTCTTGGACCTGGATGAATACACAGCATTGAAAGCTCCTGCTTCAGTCCAGACTACTCAGTCAATGATGCGGCTGCCTTCAGACAGGATCCCTTCAGTCTCCTCCTGGGGAAAGTCTCAGGGTCATCTTTCTGTGTATATCTTGTCCAATCTTTCACAGACAAGACAAGCTTGGAAGAGCAGCAGAGAAATGCTTTATGTACAAATTGTAGAGTGGGAAATTAAAGGGCCTGAAAACTGCTATTTTCTTTCTCTGGTTGATGAAAAGGAAAAAAAATACAGAGGAAATTTCTTAAAGGTACACACCAAAAGAAAAACAATTCCAAGTTGAAATCCCAGACAGCTGTTCTGCTGAACACTTTCTGCAAAGGAGGTTTTATCAGGAAATCAAGAAAGAACTCTTTAAGAGGGATGAAGATTTCCCTCCCCAGCTGAAAGCCGGTCAAACATGGCATTTCACATCATTCCGGCATCTCCTGGAGAAGATCAGGCAACCTGGTTGGTGCTTGGTTCCCAGCTTCCTCCTGACCTCTTTTCCTATTCGCTCTCTCACACACAGACACTTTTAGCTGCTGTCAGTAGCAAAAAGTGCCACATTATTTTTTATAACGTGTCACATTCAGTAGCAAATTCCTCTGAATGACTTTCACAGAGTTCTCTTTAGCAAGATTTATTGAGCTGAAAGGGAAGGGAGCTATAAGAATTCCGGTCGTTCAACATTTTCCCATTTTGAAACACATAGATATGATTTTCTTTGACTCCTGCATACTATCTAAATGGAAAGAATATCTCCTTTCAAGTAAAAGGAAGTTTTAGAATTCTTCCAACATCACATGTTATACCTATGTTTTTACATTTATTCTAGCTATAAGATGCTCCTTGGTGTTCAGGTCTGGCCTCAGAAGGATAATGTAGCACTTGGGGATGAAGATGCAGACCAGCAGACCAGCACTGGAGGCCAGGATGGAGAAGACCTGAACAGCCACCATGTATTTCCCTTTGGTGCTCAGGTAGGTGGGCACAAAAGTCACCCAGACACTGCAGAAGACCAGCATGCTGAAGGTGATCAGCTTGGCTTCGTTGAAGGCCCCAGGCAGATTCCTGGCCAGGAAAGCCATCATGAAGCAGACGGCAGCCAGGAAGCCCATGTAACTGAGGGTGACGTAGAACATGACAACAGCCCCTTCGTTGCATTGCAGGATGATCTCTCCAGGCTGGGAGTGGAAGTCAGAGTCAGGGAATGGGGGAGAAACTCCCAGCCAGATGGAGCAGATGATAATTTGGACTGTCGAACAAGAAAGGATGATGGAGTTGGCCAAGCTCTTCCCCAACCATCTCTTCACGTGGTTTCCTGGTTTTGTGGCCAGGAAGGCCAGCACCACCATGATGGTTTTGGCCAAGAGAGAAGAAATGGCAACTGAGAAGTTGATGCTGAAAACAGTTTGTCGGAGAAGGCAGGTGGCTTTCCTTCGTTGACCAATGAAGAGAGAAGGAGACAAGAAGCAAAGCAGGAGGGAGACCAGGAGGATGTAGGAGAGGTCCCGGTTGTTGGCTTTGACAATGGGAGTTTCTAGGTGTTTAATGAAGATGATTAAGACAAGGCCTGTGGTTAGGAACAAGAGAAGGGCAAAAGAGACCAGGATGATGCCCAGAACTTCTTCAAAAGACAGGAAGGTTATAATTTTGGGGATACATTGGACTCTGTCCATATTTGGATATTTATCATCCGGACACTTGGTGCACTTTTCTGGATCTGAGAAAGTCAAAAACCAGTATTTCTTTAATATTCTGTTTTTTTAAATTTCAAGAAATACCTTTTTTTTTGAGAAATGTTCCAGGAACATTTTCCAAGATGTGTTGCTTAACCATTCCACAAAAAAAACACCTGATGATATAATTTTGTAATACCTATGTAGCTACGGTATCTGAAATTGGAGGATTTCTAGTGCATTTTGAATAAACAAAAAAGAGTTGAGCTTCAATGCATGTTTTAATTTGCACTTTCATCAAAATGCTGTGGATAAATCCAGTTCCACAAATCCTGACCTTTCCTGTGGTGTCACCCACCTTCCCGAGTGGAGATGGTCCCCTCCGGACAAGGAATGCAGTCATAGCAGCAAACTGGCTCTCCTTCTCGCACCCGCTTGACAAATCCAGGATGACAATTTTCCACACATTTGGACTGTGGCAGAGACTGAGCAGAAAAAATAGGAATGCCAAAGAAAATAGGTTAGGACTCACCATCCATGGAAAAGGAGCGGAGAAATGGACATTAGACAAGTAGATTCTGGGCTTCGCTGAAATCTCTGACTCCTTCCAATCAGGTGTAGGAGATATGACCCTGGCAGATTCTTTCCTTAGTTCCTCCCTTTTGCTTCTGGCATAACAGATTGCAACAAAGCCCTTTTCTAGTTAATAAAGTCTGGAGGGAGGGAATTGAGAAAAGAATTAAGCATTAAGTGACAAACAATGGGTTCCTCCTAATGGTTGTATTAAAAGGCATTCCTCTACTTTTCATACATCCATGGCTATGATGATCTACTCATTAAATTTTTGAATAAATTTGTTATCAAAGATTTATTAAATTGTTATTTTATTAGATTTATTTAAGTAGAATAAAATGTGATTAAGAAGGAAACTTCTGACCAGTAGGATCTGGAAAGGTTTCTTCTGGATTACATAAAGCCTTGCAAAGCTGCTCCCCTTTGACACTCGTTCAAAAGAGTCTCCCAGTTAAGATATAAAGGAAAAATTCCTCATAAATTGTAGCTGTCACCTTTAAAGCAGATGTTCTTTCTTGGTTTGCATTTTCATTTGTTCAATTCATATGGTTGCCGTGCTGCTGAAATAAGATTAAGGGTGAGAGCTCCTTGGCGCTCTCTGAGCTTGCTTGTTTGCTTACAGATGTTTCATTACCCAAACTAGGGAACATCATCCATACTGGTCAGCTACCACTGATGATGTTACCTAGTTTGGGTAATGAAACATCTGCAAGAAAACAAGCTAGCTCAGAGAGCACCAAGGACCCCTCATGTCAACCCAGAGCTACAAATATTCTCCTTTATTAAGACTAAAGGTTTCTGCATAGATTCTAGAACTCTAGTGAGATTGTGGTGAGAACATGAGAACGTGTCCCTGAAAAAGATTAAATCTTTGGCTGCAACAGATGGGACCTGAGTGTGAGTCCTGTGTCAGAAGGAGATATTTCTAAGGCCCCTCCAGTTATCCAAGAAAAGGTCCTTTGTGTTGAAGAACTGCAATCAGGAGACTCTAATTGGCATGGAAAGACAGACCCACATTTAATATTAGTTAAATTGGGCGACTCCTTTTCGCCCAGGGGGAGTGAAGGAAGCTAAGACTCAGGATAAACAATGCCATTCAAGGGATTTTCAGATGAAGACCCTCTTAATAGCCAAAGGCCAAATCTAAGTAGCCTTTCCTGTCAAAATCTCTCTCTTGATATCAGGAAGATCTTTTCTTTGAATCAAAGTTGTGTTTTGCTGTTTCAGGTTTCTGGGTAAAGGGATTATGTGAAGTGAAAGTCTTGGACCTCCTTCCTGGGGGCAGAAGCCCAACTGCTCCCCCCATTTGGGTGAAAGAGAGATATGGCTAACTTTGACCAGGTCTGGACTCCTTAAAAATATCACAGAGCATGGACCTGCCCTTTCAGGTAGTCATTTTCCAATGGCCTCTCCCTAAGCGGGACAAGATGAAGCTTCTCTTCCAATGGGACCACCAGGAGCTCCATCCAGTCATGATCCAATTTCATCACATTCAGTCCAAACCTCAATTCAGGAACTGTTCAACAGAATTCCCTCCCACTTCGTTGTTTGAGGACAAGCAAACCTGACCTTATTAACAAGACAACCTCCAGCACGTGAGGGTTTCTCATCCCAGGTTGGACATGGCTGAATCAGCTAAATCAGTCTTCAATATTACAGCAGCTGAAGAACACCTTGGTCAATAGTACTGAAGCCTCCCAAGTGGTCTATAGAAAGAAAACTGTAAGGTTTCTGCTCCCCATGTTCAATTCTCAGTGAAGGTCATTGACCCTGGTAACTAGCCTTAGTCCACATGAAATGGGTTCTAAATCTTTGGAAAAAGAGGAAAGACAACAATATTTCTCTGACCTTGTTGAGCAACTTTAGCTGTGAAAGAGCATCTTGGTGGATAGTAACTGTCTGTCTTTCCAAACTCCCCATTTGCTGCTCGATGGGATCCTCCTTGGGGAGAATCAACCAGCTGAAGATTCCCAGATCTCCTGCTACATCTCCATTTTGATCCAAGTACAGTTTCCTATCAGAAATATTGCAAAACTCATTCTTCTGCAGGAAAGGATGGAACTACAAGGGAAACATCCAGGAATTTTAAAATCTGAAACCCTTTTTTTAAAATCCCATTTAGCCTTTACACATTTGAATCTTTCTTCTGCAGTTGTCTAACATCAAAATATGCTTATTTAGAAAAACAGGTGCTTCTGCTATCTTCATAAATAAAAAAGAAAAGTTCAGCAAAATTTCTCAACCATATACTGGCAAAATATATATTAACAAAATATAATTCATGCAATTGGTAAGTTATAGGGAACATTCTAGAGCAGGTGACAAAATGAATCATAGAAAAAAAGAGATTATTCATAAACGTCTAGAAAACATCAGGTTGATTATGAGAAACCGTTTAGTGACCGTGCAAAGTTACAAGGGCACTGAAAAAAGTGACTTATGACAGTTTTTCAGACGCTCATTGCAGCATCCCAGGGTCACGTGATCAAAATCAGAATTCTTGGCATCTAATTATGATGGTTACGGGGTTTGAGGATCACGTGATCTCCTTTTGGGGCTTCTGAGGAGCAAAATCAACAGGGAAGCCGGATTCACTTAACAACCGTGTTACTTGCTTAACAACTGCAATGATTCACTTCACAAGAAAAGGCAAGAAAGAAAGCTAGAATTAGGTTTAAAAATGGTTAAAACTGTATTTGATGGGTTAAAAAGACTTTTAGAGATTTTGACTGAGTTAATACTATCGAGATGAAAACTATGGATTTGACTATGGTTGGGAAATTTAATATGTGGTAAATAAAAAGTAAATAGATGAAGAAATAGAATACAGATTGGAAATGAAATAAGGTGTCTGGTGGAATAATATTTTTTCTTTTCATAAGTATAATGATTTTGATAGGATTTAAATTTTAGGTAAGGAGTTAAAAAGGGGTTTTAAGATTTATGAAATATGTATTTGAAATAGAAAATATATACTTGATAGAGTACAGGAAAGAGAATATAGTTGGGAAGTATTAAAATATAATAGTTGATATAATATGTATATTTTAGAAATAATTATTGTTTGATGGGAAATTGGGAGACCCAGAATGTAACTTATGTGTTTATTTTAGGCTAAAGTGGAAAATGGTAATTGTAAAATAGTTAAACTTAAAACAGGATTTCCAGCAACTGAAGGAAGCTGCAGAGAAGCTCCAGGTCTCTTCAATGCTGTTCCAGAGGGAGGGAAATGGGGAAAGGAGCTCAGCCACAAGAGAGGAGATTCCGGCTGAATGAGAGGAAGAACCTCCTGAAAGGAGGAGCCGTTTCAGAGCTGAGCCCTTAAAGCAGAGGAGTTCAGCCTCCCCTTCGCTGATGACGCAAAGACTGAGCAGCCATCAGTGGGAGGAGCTTTAAGTGGGATTCCTGCAGAGAGGAGGGTTGGGCTAGATCACGGGTCGGCAACCCGCGGCTCCGGAGCCGCATGCGGCTCTTTGAGGCATCACCTGCGGCTCCGGAGCCTCCGCCGCCATTTTGGGGAGCGCATGCGCACGTGCGCGGGCGGGTGCGCATGCACGGGTGGGTGCACGTGCGCGTGCGCATGCGCGGGCGGGTGCGCGGGCGGGTGCACGAATGGGCGTGCATGCGCGAACGGGCATGCGCGCATGCGCGGGCGGGTGCGGCTCCCAGGGGTTTTTTTTTTTTAGGGAAACGGGTCCGTGCGGCTCGTTGGATGTTTCGGCTGGCCGACCCATGGGCTAGATGGTCTCAGGGTGTCCTTCAAAGTTACAGATGTAAACTTCTACTATGCTAATCACAAACCCATAAAGACATGAGTGTATTTAAAAATGCATAATCCTTTTAAAATTAGCAGTCTTTAAAACCAAAATTTATCTGTCATGCTGCCTGCGGTTTAGAATATTGTGTCTCAAGCAATTAGATTGGCCAAACCTGTTGATCTTTCGCAGCATAAGAAGGTTGAGACGGTTCCCCTCCTTCCCCTCTGGATTCCCTCTCCAAAGGAACCGAGATTAATGGATCCATATTGGGACCCCCATACCTGCCATGGCTGCAGCCTTGGAGCCCCCAAGATCTTTTCTCCCTCCTTCCTTCTCCTCCTCGATCTGGAGGAATAGGCAGCATTCAAGGCCTGGGCCAGAGTCTTCATGATACTGTACCAATGGGGATCATTTGGGACCCTTTCCCTGTTCCTTTTCTCCTGGGTCTCCAGTGGGGCTTTCTGGATGCATCTTCTCCGGCCTTTGACAGAAAAGAGGTGCTTGGAAAGAGAACAACGGAAATAATGATCTTGAAACGAATATTCCACAAACAAATAGGGTTCAAAGGCATCATCCCTTGGCCTCTTATTTGCCAGAAAATCAAAGCTCCAAATACTATGGATGTATTTGTAAAGTCTGTGCTTTTTCAATGTATATCTTTCAAAAACTGTATTGATCCAGACTTTCCCTTCAACGGGTCCTGTCAAACGCATAAGTGCCAAATGGAAAGGAAGAATTCTATCCTCAATGGGAATATATTCCAGGAAGTGAACAAAGACATTGACTTGTCTCCACTTAGTGAGGGCATCCCTGAAGGCTGCTGTATATCTAGTTGTTGAGAACAGTTGTGATATAACCACACAAATTCCATTTCTGACAAGCATAGGAGTGAAAGTCCTCATGAAATTCTCTCCATTCTCTATGTCTGAAGCAAAGAGGCCAATCAAGGTCCATCTGAAATGGAGGAGCAGCTGGACAATTGCTGGGTAGTGGAATCCTCTTTTGGGGAACATCTGGTGGAAAAAGGGGAATTTCCTTTTATCACTCAGAGCCTCTGAAGCACTATAAGAACTGATCTGAAAAAGCAATGAAGAAAGCTGTGTTATATTGGGGGTCAGATAAAGTCCAAAATAATAGCTTTTAATAAATTCAACTTGGGTTTTGT
Organism: Azemiops feae; assembly: GCA_023970755.1. NCBI lineage: Eukaryota > Metazoa > Chordata > Lepidosauria > Squamata > Viperidae > Azemiops > Azemiops feae. The sequence goes on from JALGBA010000845.1 coordinate 55,932, forward strand.
TCTGTTTCTTGCATTGGTAGGCATTGAAGAGGCAGGACTCACAAACAGGAACTTCCTTATTCACAGCTCAACAGAACTGAAAACAAAATGGCTCCACCCCTTTTTATACATGCAGCCAATCAATGCAACGTATTCTCCCACTCAAAATGCATCCCAGTCAGCCTTTGCAGACAGCCAGGCTGGTACAGGAGGCCACGTGGTCTGCTGGCTGAAACAGGGCAGCTCCCTGCACCTGTTTCTAATAAAGCCCAGTACATAACAGTTTTGATGAACAAATTAAATAGATAATTGTTAATTAGCCATTATGCCACATCAAGAAACAGAATATTAAATATAAAGCATTAACAACATTGTATATAAAAACTGAATACAAGAAACAAATGAAATAAAAAAAGAATAAGAATAAAAAACATGAATCGTATTTCTGTATCGCCCCTACAATTTATTGCAATCAGATCCACATATGCAGATGTGGAAGTGAATTGTTTTGTTCCAATAAAGGGGTGTATTATATGTAAATGTTTAATTCTAACTGCAGAGTCAACATATTGCTTTAACAAAAGTATCTCAAAAGGTAGTTTGTCTAATGTGCAATGCAGGATTCTGATCTCTCTCTTTCTTATGCAGTTGTCATTCAATATTCCAGATTCTTGGTGAAGCAATCTTTTGATTTTTTTTTATTTCTATCCCACCTTATTATTTTTTCATTCGTTCTCTAGTTATATAAGAGATGGGGAGGTCACAGCTCCTAATATAATTTGTCAGTTGCAGAATCCAAGAGGGCCTATTTGCAATATTGTATGTTCCAACACAGAGAACTTTGGGACTCTGTCAGGTTCCAGAGGTTTAACTGTACACCAAGAATTACAGCCATGTGGAAAAGAAAGGACGCCCTCTTTGAGTTCTGTGGTTTTACCTATCAGGACATAGCAAAAAGCATCTGGTCTTAAGCAGTTCTTAAAACTAGATAAATACAGCCTTAGATGAACAATAACCCATGACATATTACACCATGTCATCATTTATTTTACAAAAAGAAAGGCAAAATGGAGAAGCCGTGTGTGAAAGACGAAGCACACCCTGACTGCTTCCATAGGTATGAAGAGGCTAAGAGGTAGCCTGGTACTGCTGATCAAATGACCTTGATTAATTGATCATCAGCAAGGGTGATTGCCTCTATAAAACCCAAAGTTTCAGGAGTTTGCCAGTCTCCAGCATTGCATTGTGTGTTAACACAATGCCAAAAGGTAAAGACTTCAGCAATGATCTTAGAGAAGCAATTGTTGCTGCCTATCAATCTGGACTGGGTTACAAGGCCATTTCAAAACAATTTAAAGTCCATCATTCTATAGCGAAGAAGATTATTCACAAGTGGAAAACATTCAAGGCAGTTCCCAATCTGCCCTGGAGTGAACATCCCAGCAAGTTCACCCAATGCTTGGAGATATTGCAAAAAATCAAGAGTTCCACCTCAGACTCTACAGGCCTCAGTGAGCATGTTAAATGTTCATGGCAGCAGAATTAGAAAAGGACTGAACAAGCAGGGTTTCTTTGGAAGGGCTGCCAGGAGAAAGCCTCTTCTCCCGAAAAAGGACATGGCAGCCCAGCTGAGGTTTGCCAAGTTGCACCTCAACAAATCGCAAGACGTCTGGAACATTCTTCTTTGGACAGGAGACCAAAGTGGAGAAGTTTGGCCATAACACACAGAGCCACGTCTGGCGAAAACCACACAGAGCCTATCAGCACCAACATGCCTCACCAACTGCCAAGCACAGTGATGGAGGGGTGAGGATTTGGGCTTGTTTTGCAGCCAGAGGACCTGGGCACCTTGCGGTCATTGACTCCGCCATGAACTCCTCTGGGTACCAAAGTATTCCAGAGCCAAATGTGAGGCCATCTGTGTTGTGTCCTGAGCCTTGCTGAGTCAATCAGCAAGGCACAGGCAGCCTGCAGGGTAACTGCAGAGACCCGGGCAGACCACGTGTTTGCCCGGGACCGGTTGTATAGACCCGGGCAGCCCATAAGTTGCCCGGGACCCAGACAGGCTGTCTCCAGCCTCGTGCGCATGCGCGAGGCGGGAGAATGGCCTGCATTCATTGGTTGAGCCTCCCCTTGCAGGGGAAGTATAAAAGGGCATGTTGCCATTTTTCTCCTTTGCTTCTGTTCAGTGCACATGCACAATAAAGAACACCTTTTGCATCAAACTGCCTCGTCTTCATGTCTGTGTTGCGAACAGAACAATCTGAGCGACATCTGAAGCTTCGTGGACTTTGGGTCATGCGAGAGGACGGCGATCCCAAGCACACCAGAAACGGCTGAAGAAAAAAAGAATCCAGGCATTGGAATGGCCCAAAGTCCAGACCCCAACCCAATTGAAATGTTGTGGTGGGACCTCAAGAGAGCCGTGCAGAAACAAACGCCCACAAACCTCCATGAACTGAAGCCATGTTGTAGAGAAGAGGGGGCAAAAATTCCTCTCACAACGATGTGAGGGCCTGATGAAGTTATACAGAAAACGATTACTTCAAGTTATTGCTGCTAACGGTGGTTCTACAAGCTATTGTATCATAAGGTGCATTTAGTTTTTCAAACATGGCTTCTCCATTTTGGCTTTCTTTTTGTAAAATAAATGAGGAGATGGTGCAATATGTCGTGTGTTGTTCTTCATCTGAAATTGTAGTTACCTACTTTTAAGAACTACTAAAGACCAGGTGATTTTTATCAGATGTCCTGATGGGTAAAATCGGAGAACTCAAAGAGTCTGGATTTTCCTTTTCACATGGCTGTATTTCCCCTGATTTTAGACAAAGATGAAATTGCATAAATTCCCAATCCAGCTCTGAGTCAGCAACTGAAGTCCTTTTATCCATCCCCAAAATACTCCTCAGGTCCAATGATTGGGTTTATCCCAGTAGAGGCCTATTTTAAGCCCCAAACTTCAGTTCAATATAAGGATTTGGGGGTAACTTTCACATTATATACTCTAATAATTGGGAGAAAGCTGGATAGTTTTTTAAATTTAAGCAGTAGATTCAACCCTGCCCTTGCTCTAAGTGGGCTCCTTTCATGATGGCAGACCCAAGATTCAGTCTCAAAGAAAAGTAACGCTGGGAAGGAAAGGTGTTACTTGCTATATTGGCTACATTTGTCTTCCAAAGACCGCAACTTTTGACTTTCATTTATCAATAATCAGAGAATTATTATGTCAGTAGGAGCCACGTTTTCTCAAGAGTCTACACAATCTAACCCATAGGATAACAGTACTGCATTATCAGTTTAAACCAAAGTGTATTTAGCAAGTAAGAGGCTCAGTGGCTTAAAGACACTGAATCTGTTCCAGCAGTTCGAGTTCTGTCACTGCATGGCGGGGTGAGCTCCCGTCGCTTGCCTCAGCTCCTGCCCACCTAGCAGTTCGAAGGCCTGTGACAACGCTAGTAGATAAATAGGTACCACTTTGGTGGGAAGTGTGGTGTGTTTCATGAAGATGGTGGGGCCCCTGCCAGTGCTGGACTTGCTGGGATGTGACACCCAACTGTGAGGAAACATCGGTGGTGAGAGAAGCCTGGATGATGCCACAGGAGACCTCTCGTCTTTCTGGTGTGGAGCCAGTTCACCCCCTGTGGGGCGCCCTGGATGAGCTCATGAGCACAAACTGAACAGACTAGCATTCCTCGGCTGTGAAACAAACACTATGTAGTCTCCTGGCTATTTATACCTTTACCATATGCTAAATAAATAAACAATTTAGCACGTTAGGCATGTACATGAGAATCCTTCCTTAGTCCAGGTAAGTCATTAATATCTAGACTGAATAAGATGCTTTCAAATATATACTCTTTTATGTTACACCTAGGTAAGTATCGATCCTTCTTCTCGTGGCTCCACTGAGCCCAAACCTCCCTCTCAAACAAGGGCTTGTGGAAAGGGCTTGGATCAGGGCCAACAGTCTGAGTTCCATTGTAAGGGAAATCAATTTCCTCCATCATATTTCTTCATTTACTGTATCAAATGCTGCAGTAACATCTATAAAGCCAGAAAACCGTGGTTTACCCGACTGACATATTGTGTAATTAGCTATTTCTAAAGAAATCTGTTGTCAATATTAGATTATTAATTTATTCATTAATTATTATACAACTGTGTGAAACTTTTTCCTCTACTTAAAAACCTTCTTGTTCTTCTGCAAGGAATATACGTTTGTTCTAACCAACCCAGAGTTTACTTAAGAGGAACATGGTATATATTTTAGCCATAATATCCATTAGTCTAACTAACCAGAAATTGCTAGAGTCCTATTTATTCCATTTTCTTTGTATAAAGAAACACTACTACTGCCAACTTGAGTACAACTGGATATGTCAGGTATTATTGCTATGTAAAAATGAACATGCCAATAGTTCACCCACAACTAGGGAAATTTTTTGAATAGCCAGGAGAAAGTCCTCTACAGGGACCTTACAGCTTTTCAGGCCTTTTATGAGGAATTTAAACATAAACATAATAGAAAAAACATAATTGATATGTTTGCTAATATGGAGAAAAGCAACTCTTGAATTCCATGCAGAAGATATGCTTAGATCTGTTGCTCACCCACCACCATCCCGCTCACTTTACCAGACAGAGAATAAGACACACAAACCTGGGGGACTTTGTAGGTGTCTGCTAATGTTGACATCTGGATGGAGATTTCCCTGCCAGCTGAATCAAGAAGAGCCAGGAGGTTCTCCTTCCTTCCACAGCCGTAGTTGGGGACATTTCCTTCTCCAGTAGAGAGAATGTCCAGCAAGGCATCTGAAGTACGTGAAGGGCTGAAAGAGTTGTCATGAATGTTGTAGCCAAGTGTGAGATTGTGCAGGAGCTGGGGATTCTTGTTGACCAGTTGATTGGCAAAAATTAATGGTACGGTGTATAAAAAACCAAAAGAATACTCACTGTAAAAAATGTTCATGTTATTATCATCGATAGCAACAACATTTTTTTCAAGAATTTATTCCTTTTTGTTTCCACAAGCCTACTGAGTCTTAAGCCAATACTGATCCAAAACCAATAATCAGTTATACAAATAGGGGAATGGGCTGGGCTGAGCAGAGGCAACGACAACTGTTTCAATCACTACTTTAAACAAAATGAATTCAAGCGGTGAATTCAGGAGTGAACGGGGAGAGGAAAATAATCTGATTGCCTTTGGGATTTTTTTAACCCCATCTCTGGTTTTGAGTCTCTTCTACAAAATAAGAAAAAAGAGGAAATGAAAATCATCCAGGAAATTAGAGAAGTCCTGTAATATAGAAGCAAGTGAAAAGAAGAAGAAAAGAAGGAGAGTGTGAGAATTAGAAAATGGGGGGAATGCAAGTCCATCATCTTGAACGACTTACGATGGAGATGGAACAAAAGGAGCCATGTTGAAAGACAATATTATATTCGATAATACTGTTTCCGTTGTGACTATACCAATGAGATGGTCTCCTGGCCTGTAAAAGCTCCACGGTTTACTTTCATCCTGGTGCTCCAAACTCAGCGGGCATTTCGTTCCAAGCTTCCCAGAGACCGGCTGGGACACCAGCAGCATCAGAACCAGAAGCAGCAGGTCCATAATTCATAGGGCTTTATTAATCCTCTTCCTGTTTCTAACACCAACAGCAGAGAACAATTGGAAGAATTCAAAGCATTCTCAGAAGGTGGAGATGCCAGAGACTTTCGTGATAGAAACAGAGAAACACTCAGCTTCACCTGGGAGGAGAGAGAGGTACAATCAAGAGCAGAGACCCTGCCTGTCCCAAAACGTGTTCCCTCAGAACTTGACCTAAATAATTTATCCTTTTGTGATACAAGGTCCTTTGCTTATGGCTTCAGTCTGATGTCTCCATCAAAGGCACAGAGATCTCAAAGACCCAGGTGGTCATAATTACAGTGAGAAGCAACTTCTCCTCTTGGGATCCTGAACTTCTTCTGGGCTCCATGTGCAGAGGAGACACTGGAGAAAAGCATGTTAGTGAAAAATCACAGATACACTCCTGGGGGTTCTGTTCTGTTGTGGTTGTGGTCCTTCTTGTCAGGACATGTCCAGAAAGTGATGCTGGAGGAAGGTAGCTCAATAACAAGGGAACTGATGTCTTCTGTCCTTCAACGTGGTCTCCTTGTCTCCAGAGACTGCTGGGAAAGGTCACCCAGAGCTGTGGAGTTTGGTGCCACTCTAGGTTGGTGACACTTAACTCTTGTGTTGCCTCTCTTCTAACCGCCAAGGAAGCAATCAGACCCCTTGGATTCTGCCTAACGTTAAGAGGAGTGGGGCCTGTTTGGGATTTTCTTTTATATCAGAACTTCATATATTAATCATAAATTGCACCTGATTTTAAAATTCCTTGTGCCTGAAGTGAAATTTTGTTTCCCCTCTTTTCTAAGCAATATCAATTTTGGGATGAGAGGCAGAAAAGTGACAGCCTGTGGGCTGCATCATTGGCTGAATAGGGAGGTCATAGAGTTGGTGGAAGTTTGTTCTTCTTCACACTTTCGGCATTGTCTTTACGTATTGATGTAAGATTCTTTGTATTTTGAAGTTTCTTTCATGGTTCCCACTAATGAACCACTTCAAAGAACTTCCAGGCATTGTTTATCTTTTATTCATGATAACAAAATGTCGGCACGGCATGAATGAGGGACGCCAAGATCTAAATTCTCCTCCCCATAGTACATATTTTGCCAGCATATTCCCTCCCATAATTTGCTGTCATAAATCACGTTCGCCTATCAGTTTGAAGGTGAAAGGTTCTCTTCCGTTTGCAGTGCGGGACTTTATCTAATATAATTACCCACATACATTCTTTCTCCTCCCCTCCCAGCATCATCTGAGTTAACTCTAAAAATACCACACAGCTCTGCATATTTTGTCAGAGCAAGAACATCTAATGTTAGCAGCGTTGACAGTTTATTAAATCAAGAATGGACTGAAAGGTCTGAAGCTGAGATGTATTAATTTATTTTTCAAATTTATTGGCCTCCCATCTTCTGGCAGGGTAACTCTGGGCGGCTTACAAAGGTGGAGGCAGTTCCCACAGCCAAGATGGTGCGACCTGTTTTCTAGCCACATGATTTTTTGAGCACTGATGCCCCTCCCCCCTTTGGTTTTGTGAATGCACTTGGTGGGGTGTGACATTCCCATCTCTGAGGCTGTGGGGTGAAGCCCTTCCCTAAAAAAACTCCAAGTGCTTTGAAGCTGCTCTTGGGGCACCTGTGTCCCTGGTGTTATGTTCCGAAGTGAAGATGCAATTCAAGGAATTCGGAGGCATTTTTACCTAGAAAACTCTTTATTTATGCAACATTGCTTCAGTACGAATAAAGTGAAGCCAAAAACTAAACCCTCCTACTTCTTCCCACAGTGTCTAAGCATATTCTCCTCCCTCATGTAGCAAGTTATTAATCACATTCCCCAATTAGTTTAAAGTGTGAGCTTTCCCTCCCTCCATATCTTTATCTTCTCACATTTCATCCTTTGAAGACACTCTGCTGAAATATTGTTATGGCTAAATAGTTCTCAGCACATTCTTTAACTCCCTCCCCCCCATACTATCTAATAGTGGTTCTTAAAGTAATACACAGGTTAAATAGTGAATGTCTGCATCCATATATATTGTCAAGCATAACATTCGATGTTAGCAGCCTTGACATCCGGCCCCCGTTACAAAAACGACCAATCCTGTAATGTAGACAAAAGCATATGTTAATGATCAGGTTTCGGTTTGTTGGGATATTTTGCATGAAATCTTTTGACGAGTCTGTCAGCTTCCACCTCGCCTGATTTCTCCCAGGTGGCTTCAGATAGCGGGTATCCTTTCCATTGTACTAAGTACTGCAATTTGCCTTTAAAGATTCTGGAATCAAGAATACGTTTCACTTCATAATGGGTCTGTCCTGCAACTACGAGGGGCCCAGGTGCTTTCTTTGGGGGAGGTCTTATAGTGGAGCCCCGATAAGGTTTTAACAAGCTACTGTGGAAAACAGGGTGAATTTTACCCAGAAGTCTAGGGAGTTTCAGTTTTACAGTGACCGGATTGATGACTTTTACGATAGGGAAAGGCCCTAGGAATTTCAGTCCTAACTTCTTGCTAGGTAATTTGAGGCGTAAATATTTGGTTGACAGATAGACCTTTCCCCCAACTTGGAATGTTCTTTGGGGAGCCCTCTTTTTGTCAGCTTGCTTTTTATAGGTTTCAAAAGTCTTTTTAAAAGCAGATTTTGTGTTTCTCCAAACTTCCTCCCATCCCCTCATCCATTGGTCAAGTGTCTGGGAAGCGGTTGGCACTTGGGGATATTCAGGTATTGGACCAAACTCTTTGCCTGTGGCTACTCTAAAAGGTGTGTAGCCAGTACTGGTGTGCACAGAATTGTTGTACGCCACCTCTGCAAAAGGAAGGAGGTCAGTCCAGTTAGTCTGTTGATAGGATACGTAGCATCTGAGATATTGCTCCACCGTTTTGTTGGCGGCTTCTGCAGCTCCATTGGTGGCCGGGTGAAAAGCAGATGATAAGCCTTGAGATGATCCAATTAATTTAAGAAAACTCCTCCAAAACTTTGCTGTGAACTGCACCCCCCTGTCTGAGATTATTCGCTTAGGGGTGCCGTGCAGTCGGTAGATATGTTTCAGGAACAATTTAGTCAGTCGTTGGGCAGATGGGAGTCCTTTGCAGGCAATGAAATGAGCCTGCTTCAAAAACAAGTCTATTACAGTCCAGATGACAGTATTTCCTTTACTTTCAGGTAAGTCTACGATAAAGTCCATAGCTATTTCTTCCCAGGGTTGGGAAGGGTCTGCCACCGGCTGCAGTAACCCAGGGGTTTTCCCCAGGATTCTTTTCATTGTGGCACATACGGTACAACTCTTCACATAATTTTCCACATCCCATTTCAGTCCCGGCCACCAGAATTGCCGGCGGGTGAGATGTAAAGTTTTTAGGTATCCAAAGTGTCCAGCCTGTTTAACATCATGGCTATGTTTGAGAGCATTTAGACAGAGGGATTTGGGTAAATACAGTTTCCCTCCCTTGTAAGCCAAACCATCTCGGCACGTCAAGGAGGTTTGATTATCTTTGAACCATTGATCGGTGAGGAGCTCTCGTTTTAATTTCTTTGCTCCAGGGTCATCCAGGTTGGGGACCCTGTGAGGTGTGATTTGTGCAACAGGCTGTGGATTAGAGATAATCACCTCATTAACTTCTTCACGTTTGCTTTTGTATTGGGGCAATCTAGATAGCGCATCAGCTAGGAAGTTTTTTCCCCCTGGGATGTACTTTAAAGTAAAATTGAAGTGGTTAAAGTACTGTGCCCACCGTACTTGCTTTGGGGACAATTTGCGGGGAGTTTTCAGTGCCTCTAGGTTTTTGTGATCTGTCCATACTTCAAATGGCACCTAGCTCCCCTCTAGGTAGTGTCGCCAGTTTAACAACCCCCATCTAATTGCGAAGGCCTCTTTTTCCCATATTGCCCATCTCCGTTCACTTTCTGTAAATTTTTTTGAGGTGTAGGCGCAGGGTTGCAGGATTCCACCCTTGTTCTTTTGAAGTAGTACAGCTCCAACGGCCACATCGCTGGCATCGGCTTGTATTACAAAAGGTTCCCCTGGAAAGGGGTGCTTTAGAACTGGTTCAGCGGCAAATAGTCTTTTTAAATTCTGAAAAGCCGTTTGACAGTTCATAGTCCATGCTAGTGGTTGGCCCGGTCGCGGCTTCCCTCCTTTCTTCCCTGTTTTGAGTAAGTCTGTAAGGGGTAGGGCAATCTTGGCAAAAGAAGGGATGAATTGACGGTAGAAGTTGGCAAACCCTAGAAAGCTCTGGAGCTGTTTGCGGGTTCTTGGGGGTTGCCACTCAATTATAGCTTTCACCTTAGCTGGATCCATCTCAATGCCCTCGTTGGAAATTCTGTAGCCGAGGTAATCTAATCGGGTCTGATGAAATTCATTTTGACAATTTGGCATAAAGCTTGGCATTCAGTAGTTCCTTTAATACTTCTCTCACCAGCTTTACGTGATCAGTCATATTCGTGCTGTATATAAGGATATTGTCAAGGTACACCAGGACCCCTTTGTACAGGTGATCATGTAGGACCTCATTAATCAGCTGCATGAATACAGCTGGGGCCCCCTGTAGTCCAAATAGCATGACCTTGAATTGATAGCTCCCCATGGGGCAGTTGAAGGCAGTCTTCCACTCGTCTCCCTCCTTTATTCTCACTCGGTAATATGCCTCTCTCAGGTCTAATTTTGTGAAAACACTCCCCTTAGCCAGATGAGTTAATAAGTCCTGTAGGAGTGGGAGGGGGTACTTGTTGTGCACACTTACAGCATTAAGACCCTTATAGTCTACACAGAGATGAAGAGACCCATCTTTTTTCTCTTTAAATAATACAGGGGCTCCCACAGTAGATTTGGCCCTTTCAATGAACCCCCTCTTTAGGTTCTTATTCACGTATTGCTGCATCTCTTCCATTTCGAGGGGGGACATAGCGTACATTCTCGGGCGTGGGAGCTTGGCGCCTGGCACCAATTCAATGGAACGGTCATTGGGTCTGTGAGGGGGTAGGACATCACATTCATTCTCACTGAATACCTCCAGTAAGTCCCGGTATTCATTGGGGATGAGTGAATCATCTGGTGACGGTGAGGCAGTTGTAAGTGCTCATTCATTAAGTGGCCTAAAGTGTTCCGCAATGTCTGTTGAATGGGGGGGGGGTTGGCCCTATTGGTAACCTCACAGTTCTCATCCCTTTCTCCCACCAGTTAAATGGCTTCCATTTGTCTAACCAGGCTAATCCTAGGATCACAGCCTCAGTTAGTTTTGGAGCCACTAGGAAATGTATGAACTCCCAGTGCTCACCTATTTCTAGGCGTAGAGGCTCAGTTAGTTGTGTGACAAAAGTTCCTCCCATCAGGGAGCCATTGGCTTGCTCAAACCTCATTGGCTGGGAGAGCGATTTTGCTCATATTCCCAATTTCATGGCAAAGGGCAAGCTAATGATACATCGGGAGCATCCAGAATCTACTAGCACTTTTAAGTCTGTCTGTGCTCCTGACTTAGGGCTGATTAGCCTTGCAGCCAGTTTGAAAGGAGGGACAAGTCGACTCACCATTGGGTCGTTCTCTCCTTCGTCATCGCTGTCAAAAAAGGGTAGAGTGACGGCGGGTCCAGTCTCAGCTCTGGCGTCCTCCTGTGTAGGGGAGGTAGTTTGGGCAACCAGTTGCTGTGTGATCCCGCTGGATTTTTCTCTCGACGGCTATTGGCTAGGTCTTTTCCTGACTGCAAGTGCTGGTTTATTCTGCTGTCGGGGGTAGGGGACCGGGCAGTTGGATGCTCGATGTTCCTGTTGTCCACACTGGAAGCATGTGAACGGTGGACCTGCTGGTGGTCTGGGCCTTTCAGTGGTCATAGCCATTGGGGGTTTTCGGGGGGGGGGGCAGTTGTCATCTGGGTTGCTCAGGGCTTATCTCGGGTTCAGGTAGGGCAGGCTTCTTATAGCAGGTGAGTTGAATGTCCAGCTTCACTGCTTTGTGGTACCACTCATGTAGCTGATCAGGTACTGCTCGAATGAGGCAGGCCTGGGAGAGGTGGTCATCTAACCCCTCAATGAAAAGATGGATTAGGGATTGTTCCGGCCACCCCTCTATTCGACCAGCTATCTTGTGGAATTCACGCACATACTCTAGAGCAGGTCTACCGGCTTGTTTTATTTTGTGGATTTGTCCTCCTGCTCTAAGGCTGGTAGAATGGTCCTCAAATCTCTCTCTGAGCCCCAGGAGGAAGAGGTGGGGATTGCCTAATTCATTGGCTTGCTCATTGTATAGATTGTTTAGCCATTCAGATGCCTCTCCCTCTAGGTGGGACGCAATCACATCGACCATTGCACCTGGGTCTGGGTAGAGGTGGGCCCAGCAATTTAAATGAGAACGTACTTGATTGAGGAAAAAAATTAGCTTCTCTGAGTCCCCATCGAAAGTTGCTCTGAGATGTGGGCCAATCATAGGCTGTTGTGGGGCCCACTGGGGTTGTTGCTGCTGGGCCCAGCCTTGTTGCTGTTGCATGCCCAAGGGTTGCACATTCGGGGCTGGCTGCTGCAGGGGTGGCTCTCTCAGTTGTGGTTGGCCCCAGCCTTGTTGCTGTTGCATGGACAAGGGTTGCTGAATAGGTGAGGGCGGTTGCTGCCTTCTCTGGTATTGGCCTGTGGGTGATGGCGCCCTCTGCTGCCCTTGCACTATCACAAGCTGCTGTAAGACCTCCATTAGCTGATGCATGCTCAGAGGCTTTTCATCTCCCGTCTGAGGGGGTAACCAAACTCCCCATTGAGGCAGGGCCCCCGGGCTGGGTTTCCCTCTCTCTGCAGGGCTGGAGGCCCTGGCAAGGGGTTCCAGGGATCGGAAAACTGGTTGATCTGCAAGGGAAGGGCTGGGGGCCTCTCTCAGCAGGGACTGTTCCGCACCCCTTACTTCTAATGCTTCAAATCTCTCTGCTAAATTCTCCACAGACTCACTATGAGTTGTAAATTGACATCTCCACTCACCCGAGTCTTCAGCTGCCGAAGGCTTGGCAGTTTTCCACTGGTGTAGGGGATGTAATCTGTGAAGATCTCTTTGTTGTGGCTCTAACCTGTCCGTCTTGGAAGTCTTTGAAGATGGAGAAGCTGTTACGAAATCTCCGGAATCCACACTTGTCTTGTCCCAGTCTGAAGACCAAATCAGCTCTTTTAATCTTTTTGGCTTTGCTCCCAGCTGGGGGACTTGTGAGGGTTCTCTCTCAACAGGTTCGCACGCTGCGGCTCCCATCTCTGAGGGACTTACAGCTGCAGGAAAGCTAGTCTCCGGTAATTCCTCTCCCTCCATGATGTTCCTTTATTTTTGGAATAGTGACTAGGAATTCAGATCCCTAAACGTCTAAAACGTTTGTTGGTTTTTGGCTTGATGTTATGTTCCGAAGTGAAGATGCAATTCAAGGAATTTGGAGGCATTTTTACCTAGAAAACTCTTTATTTATGCAACATTGCTTCAGTACGAATAAAGTGAAGCTAAAAACTAAACCCTCCTACTTCTTCCCACAGTGTCTAAGGATATTCTCCTCCCTCATGTAACAAGTCATTAATCACATTCTCCAATTAGTTTAAAGTGTGAGCTTTCCCTCCCGCCATACCTTTATCTTCTCACATTTCATCCTTTGAAGACGCTCTGCTGAAATATTGTTATGGCTAAATAGTTCTCAGCACATTCTTTCACTCCCTCCCCCCCATATTATCTAATAGTGGTTCTTAAAGTAATACACAGGTTAAATAGTGAATGTCTGCATCCATATATATTGTCAAGAATAACATTCGATGTTAGCAGCCTTGACATCTGGTTTATTTCGATCAATTGTTCACGGATTGTGTCTCTTATCTGGATGAGGCTCCCTGATGTGTCCACCTTTGCCTAGAAGGGAGAACTGGGGAGGGGGCTGAGTGGGGGGCATCTGAAGGAATGGGCAGGTCCCTTCTTATGGTGAGGAACAGATGACAGCCCATATCTCAGGTTCTATTCTCCGTGCCTGGCTTAACAGGTCCTTGGTGGCTCTGGGTTCAGGCTGTCTCAGAGAAGAGCAACAAAGATGATTAGGGGACTGGAGGCTAAAACATATGAAGAACGATTACAGTAACTGGACATGGCTCGTCTAGTGAAGAGAAGGACCAGGGGAGACTTCCAATATTTGAGGGGCTGTCACAGAGAGGAAACTTAGAGGAAGATCTTAGCAAACTGGAAAAAGAACTGCAGAAAGAACCCATAAAATGGGAATTGAAACAACAAATAAATACAATTAAACATAAATTAAATATCATTGAAAAGGAAAATATGGCACATCAAATTAAAAGCATTAAACAAAATTTTTTTGAGAATGCAAATAAGCCGGGAAGATGGCTGGCTTATAGACTAAGAAAACGGGAAGAAAAGAACCAGATTAGTAAATTATATAATGAAGAAGGAGAGTTAATTTATCAAAATGAGGAAAAGAGGAAGGTAGCATATGAGTTTTTAAAAAACCTTTACGAGGATAAGGAGAAGATATAAGAAGGTAAGGTAGTGCAGTACCTTCAAAAAACAGAATTGCCCAGAATCTCGGAGGAAGGTAAAAATTTATTAAATAATGAGATAATAGTATGGGAGATATCTGAGGCAATCAAAAAACAAAAAAGTAATAAAGCACCAGGCCCAGATGGTCTACCTTCAGAAATTTATAAAAATCACCAGGAATTATTAAGCCCACTGTTATTAGAGGTGTATAATGATGTACTTAATGAAGCTAAGATACCTGAATCGTGGAAAGAAGCAACAATCACATTGATTCCCAAAGAAAATTCTGATTTGACTTATATTAAAAATTATAGGCCGATATCCCTACTAAATTCGGATAATAAAATCTTTATGACAATTATGGCAGACAGACTAAAGAAAATTTTAGAGAATTTTATTCATACTGATCAAAACGGTTTTCTTCCCGGACGTCATATAAGGAACAATATTAGGATTATTTTGGATACGATAGAATACTATGAAGTCCATAATGAAAAACAGATGGCGTTGATATTCATCGATGCGCAAAAAGCATTTGATAACGTCAAATGGGACTTCATACTAGAACAATTAAAATATATGGATTTTGGGGGAAAATTTATAAAGATGTTCAAAACAATCTACTTCAGACAAGAAGCCAGAGTGGTGATAAACGGGGAAACGACAAAGAACTTTTTAATCCAAAAAGGCAAGGTTGTCTGCTATCACCACTGCTTTTTATTTTATCACTAGAGGCTTTAATTAGAACAATCCGAGAAGACAAACAAATCAAAAGTTTAAAAGTAAGAAAAGAAAGTTTTAAGGTACAGGCATTTGCGGACGACCTTGTATTTATTATTGAAGAGACTCTTCATTCAAATTTCTCTTTGTTTCTCACTGTGTAGGAGGAGAGCCGTTTCAGCCTCTCCGGGTCTGGTGCCACCTATTCTGAGGGTGAAGCTCTAATGGGAGGCACCGGCTTTTGTGAGCTGCCTCTCTGCCCATCCAGAGGAAGGAATGCAGCCGGATCAGACAGACTCTGGAGGGCACAAAGGGACAAAGACATCAGGCTAACTGAGTATTGTTAAAGAGATTTAGTGAATAGAGACAGAATTATTTTTGGGAAATGGGCCAGCTGTTCCCCTCTGTAGCTGACGTCTCTTTAAAAGATTTTTAAAACATGAAATACAAATGAAAATAAAGACAATGGAAAATAGAGGAAAGAGGAATACAGTAAAGAAAAAAAATAAAGTGACTTCCAACTTCTTTTGGTGCAGTAAGATATATGATAAAATTATGATCTCAATTTTTTACTTATATAAAATGCCAACCGTTTCTATAACAATTACCTACTTAATCATCAAAACCTAGAATCAAAGTTTAATTTTTGTGTGTGTTTTGAGCAGAAAGTCCACCAGCAGTTTCCAAGTGGAAACAAAGCTATTTTTTTAATTCATTTATTTTTATCTTACTTTTATTATTTTTACAACTAACTCAAGGCAGCCAGCATGTTCAACTCACCTTCCTCCACCTATTTCCCCCCTGAACAACAACCCTGTGAGGTGGGTAGGACTGAGACAGAGTAACTGGTCCAAAGGCTTTCATGGCTAAGGCAGGATTTGAACTCAAGCTCTCCTGCTTTCTAGTCCGATGCCTTAACCACTAGATCAAACCGGCTCTCTATTTACAGTCTTTTTTCTTAATTAGTGTAATTCCATCAGCTTTTCAATCAATTCTCCCATTGTGGGAGTTAATTCATCTTTCCATTTTTCAGCATATAAAATTATTCCTGCTGTCAGCATATACAAGACCAGAATTCCATTTTTTTTATTTCTTTACCCAATAGTCTTAAGAAAAATTTCTGGTTTCCACTTAAAATCCATTTTAAGAATCTTCTGAATCAAAACATAATAAACTATTTCTTTCCCTTATCATAGATCTGCCACAGATGATAAATTCTATCTTCCTTACAATTATATTTCCAACAAATATTGAAACACTTTTGACAATTTATCTGGTGTCAAATACCAACAAGTAATCATTTTATAAAAGTTCTCTGTTAGATTGTAGTTCAGTATAAATTTCAGTCCTTTAGTCCCCAAATTTTCCCATTGTTCCAACATTATATTATAAACAAAAATTATTGTATCATGCAATGTTTACATTATACACTATTGGTGTATTCTCGGTCTTCCTTTCCTTTCCTTTCCTTTCCTTTCCTTTCCTTTCCTTTCCTTTCCTTTCCTTTCCTTTCCTTTCCTTTCCTTTCCTTTCCTTTCCTTTCCTTTCTGTATTATATTTTGATTTTGTTATGTTGTGAGCCGCCCAAAGTCAGTCTGGACTCAGGCTGAATATAAATCAAATTAGCAAACAAACAAATGGATGATTTTCTTGACTTATACACTGGATGTTCAACTGTTAAAAAGTTAATCTTGCAAAAAAAAAAGTGTATGTGGATAAATAGATAAATCCGTTAATAATTAAGTAGATAAATAGTCTGGGCTACTGGAGAAAATAAAAAGTAGATTGGGAATGGACTACAAAAAGTCATCCAGACCAACTCTTCAGCATTATCCAGGAAACCTATTCAAACTGTGTATGAGAATTATCTGCCAGCCCCTTCTTAGACAATTCCAGGTGTGAAGAACCCACAACCTTCACAGGGAGACCATTCCATGCTTGCTCATCTTTTCTGAAGGAAACTGATTGACTGATCTTTATTCTCGGAGGAACCTGGAGAACTGGAGCCATGCCAGGTTATTCGAGAAGGGCAGAACTGAGTGTGAAATCAGCCACCCCAACGGCTGCTAAGAAAGTTTCACAGGAGATATTCCAATCAGGTCACTTTCTTAGGATGGATGGATGCTCTATAGGTAATAAACATTGAATGGAGGAAGCCCAATATCTTTATTAGCAAGTGTGAGATGAAAAGCAATATGCACTAGTGGTTATTAAGGTGGCTGAGAAAATGGCCCCAAGGAGGTCTCCTCAACCATTCCTTTGGAAATGACCATCAACTGTTCAATTTGGTCACAATGTCCTACTCTGGATATTGGATTCACCAACATTTTAATTAATGACTTTGAGGAAAGGAGAGAGAAGGAATCTTAGAACTTGAGATGGATTTCTAATACTATTACTAATATCCAAGGGGCCATTCAGGCCTTGGATTTTGGGGGTGTCCATGAGGCTGCCTGAGTCAAGATGGATTAAAATAAGGATTTGTAAAATGTCTATCTGGACTGAAATAAGTTGTGCAGGACTGATTTATCAGAGCTTGCACTACACATCTCAAGTGGGAAAGGAGCAGGAGAGCAGAAAGGCCAGAGTCTGAAATTATGCAGGGACAAGCAATGCCTCCAACTTAGGCCAAGCAAGTTATTATTTACACTGAGGACAGCAGTTTAACCTTGCGCTGTATTTCCACTCACAAGGCTGTTTCCAAGGTGACAGTTGGAAAAGTTCTTGGAGAGACAAGAAGGAGGAAGAAATCCCCAGCACTTCCATAATTGTAGGGGAGAGGTGGGACATCTGCCATAGCTCCTCTGTAGAGCTGGAAGAGAGCCTGTAAACAACAAAATATTTCCAAAGACACAGAAGCACCCTCCCACTTTGTGTGAGTGGTTTTTGCTTAACTATGCAAAGTTCTGGTGATTAGTTTTGATTGAGTTTGATTGTGTTCGTGGAGACTGGCCACGCTATTCCTTTTGTGATGGTGCCCTTGAGCATTAACTTTCAAAATAAAGTAAAATTTGACTCCAACTCGGAAGGCAGCTATTTCAGATCTGTGACATGTTTGGGCATTAACTGGCCCCGGGGATTTTCTCTTTAACCTCGATGGCAACAAATGTCAGATTTCTTTTTCTTCCGCCTCAGGTGCCGTATATTCCCTCCGGAGCCAATTTCAAGGACTGAGATGCCAAACATCTCAGTTCTTCATGACTGATTTAAATCGATCTTTACCCCTATCATTATGAACCATATGGGAATTATTTCCCTTTCATTTCTCTCCAGAGAAATGCCCAACAATCTCTGAATACAAAAACTAGTTGAATTAGTCAGGGATGCCTTCTGACAGGGAGAATTGTTGTCCTCAAAGTTTCAGCTCTGCTCATTGGGCGAATCCTCAAGGGGAGACTTTGGGCAGAGACAGATGGAATCAGGTGCAGCTCGCTGGCAATTATGAAGGATGAGGCCGAAAACAGAAACTGCTTCTCTTTTTGCAGCTTGTGGAAACCTGCAAATGTCTAAATGTGATATTTGAATCCATAGTGGCTTTCCTATTTCACTGTCTCTTTGCCCCACTGCTCTTATTAAATCTTCAATACACTCTGATATTATTTAGAAAAGGATAATAGAGTAATAAAACCTTTTCTCTGCAGATAGTTTTGTGCACATCACCCCAAACTACCTAACACCAAAGATATTTTAGATTCCTTGAAACACATTAAATATATTGAATTACATTCATGAAAAAAAAAATCCAGAGGCTTTAGGTTTTCTACTTCACTTTTATTATTAGATTTTCCATTGTGTTCAGATCTATTCTTAGTAAGATCATGTAACATTTGGGGAGGAACCTGCAGCCCAGCAGCCCTGCCCTGGAGGCCCAGATGGGCAACCAAAGAGCCAAAAGGCACATGGCACATTTATTGCTTGGTTCAAAATTCAGTGAATTCAGTGAACTTCCAGAATCACAGAGAACATGTTGACTGGGGAATTCTGGGAGTTGAAGTCCACCCATTAGAGTTGCCAAGGTTGAAAAATCCTATTCTAGGACAATGGGTTTCAGGAAGCATTAAGCCCTACACAGCTGGGGAAGATCAAAGAAGCACAAATTCCCCAGAATTCATTAAGACAGTTTTAATAATAGCATTAGGAGTAAATACAGAATCTTGGAAAGCAAAAGATGCATTTCTTACCCTCATTTATAGTGAGCTAATTTATATAAAGTATAAATTGAGTAGAAATGTTCTCATGGAGATTATCATACAACATAGTTTTAGCTTGTTTCTTACAGCATCCATCTTACCATTTTTCCTCTCTCACACACACTTTAGCTGCTGTCAGTAGGAATAATTGCTCACATTGCTTCTTAAAAGGTGTCAAATTCATAGCAGTGGCTGAACAACAAATTCCTCTGAATGATTTTCACAGACTTCTCTTTAGCAAGAGAATTATAGGCATTCAACCATTTCCCATTTGGAAACATGTAGATATGATTTTCTTTGACTCCTGCATACTACCTAATGGAAACAATGTGTTCTTTCAAATAAAAGGACATTTTACAATTCTTTAAATTATGTGTTATGTCTCATGTTTTTACATTTGTTCTGGCTGTAAGATGCTCCTTTGTGTTCAAGTCTGGCCTCAGAAGGATAACATAGCACTTGAGGATGAAGATGCAGCCCAGCAGACCAGCACTGAAGGCCAGGATGGAGAAGACCTGCACAGCCACCATGTATTTCCCTTTAGTGCTCAGGTAGCTGGGCACAAAAGTCACCCAGACACTGCAGAAGACCAGCAAGCTGAAGGTGATAAGCTTGGCTTCATTGAAGGCTCCAGGTAGATTCCTCACCAGGAAAGCCACCATAAAGCAGATGGCAGCCAGGAAGCCCACGTAGCTGAGGGTGATGTAGAACATAACAACAGCCCCTTCATTGCATTGCAGGATGATCTCTCCAGGCTGGGAGTGGATGTCAGAATCAGGGAATGGGGGAGAAACTCCCAGCCAGAGGGAGCAGATGATAATTTGGACAGCAGAAGAAGAAAGGATGATGGAGTTGGCCAAACTCTTCCCCAACCATCTCTTCACTCGGTTTCCTGGTTTTGTGGCCAGGAAGGCCAGCACCACCATGATGGTTTCTCCTCCTCATTTTGGAGGAATATGCAGCTTTCAAGGTGTGGGCCAGAGTCTTAACAAAACTGTAATAATGTTCAGAACTTGGGATCCAGTTCCTGTTCCATTTCCATTGGGTCTCCAGTGGGGCTTTTTGGATGCATCTTCTCCGGCCTTTGACAGAAAAGACGTGCTTTGAAAGAGAACAGCGAAAATACTGGTCTTGAAACTGGGGTTCCACATAGAATTGGAGAGTGGGCGGGAGAGTGGCAGATTTTCTCCATCCTGGCATCCAGTGCTGGTTTGCTGGTCTGCAACTTCATCCCCAAGTGCTACATTATCCTTCTGAGGCCAGACCTGAATACAAAGGAGCAGCTTACGACCAGAATAAATATAAAACATAAGAAATGACATCATTATATATTGGAAGAATTATTAAAGTTTCCTTCAGATATTCTTTCCATTTAGATAGTGTGTAGGAGTCAAAGACTATCGTATGCATATGTTTCAAAATGGGAAATTGTTGAACGACTGTAATTCTTGTCACTTCTTGTAACTCCCTTTTCAGGTCAATAAATCTTGATAAAGAGAACTATGTGAAAGTCATTGAGTACTGTTCAGCAACTTCAACGAACCTGACACTTTATAATTCATTGAATTATTTCAGCAATTATTTCTGCTGACAGTGGCTAAACATTTATATGTGTGAAACAGTGAGTGTCAGATCTCTCTCAACGTAAACCTCTAAGCTAGAATGATCCTTAACTCCCTTTGTTGAGAAAGGTATAGTTTACTAGAAGTCAAGTGAAATACAATAATGCAAAGCCAGAACTGAAGATCGTGTGCCCAAATCCCCAAGTGTAGCTTTCCCTCCCTGATTGGTCCTCTGGTGTCCAATCAAATTCAAAGATGTTGGTTTTGGAACGGGTGCTTCAAGTGTGGGTTGGTGTGCAGCTGCGTTCTGTTCCCAGCCATCTGACTTTATAGCCGCATCTCAGGCAGACACAGTGAACTGTTGCTCCCCTTCGAATTCTTCCTCCCATCCAGTCCCCCCCCCAGAATTCATGGCAGACTGGCACCGAGTGATAGCAGAGCGCAAGGGTGAGGTGGCAGTTCAGACAGTGAGTAGGAAAAGATTTAAGATGGTTACTGTGGGAACCAAGCTCCAATCATTTTGCTTAATAATCTCCATGAGGAGCATTGGAATGACAGAATGGCCTGGAATGCGGGGTTTGACCTGCTCTCCACTGGGGAGTCAAATCTTCATCACTATTATATAGAGATTTTTTCCTTGATTTCCTTATAAACCCCCTTTACAGAAAGTGTTGACCACAGCAGCTTTCTGGGATTTCACTTTGGAGTTGTTATTATTTAGGTATCTACCCTTGAGAATTTCCTACTCTGTTTTTTTTTCTTTCCTCATTCAGATAATTAAAACAGCAATATCAAATGATATTCAGGCCCTTTACTTTTTCACTCTACAATTTGTACATAAAGCATTTATCTGCTCCTCTTCCAAGCATGGCTTGTCTGTGAAAGGCTGGAAAAGATGTCCAGAGAAAAGGGACCTTGAGACTCTCCCCAGGAGGAGGTTGAAGGCAGCTGCATCATTGACCGTGTCACAAACGTTCAATGCTGCATATTCATCCAGGTCCAAGAAGGGGGGAGTAAGGGGGGATCTTCTAGGTTTCTAGGAACTTGCACCCATGGAAGGTACTCTGCTCTCCAACCACAAATACTGCTGAGCAATTGGTAATCAACTTTTAGGTTTCAGAAAGGCTTCTAATTGCAAATCAAATCCCTTTGCAAATACTATTTTAAGCAGGTTAAAAAAAGCTCTGATGGATCAGATCAAGGTCAGTCTAAGAATCACAGCCACCACAGAGATGCCTCTGGTTTGCCCACAACCAGAAGGCATAGAAATATTGAACATAGAAAAGGAGTTTTTGCACTATTTCACTTTCCTCCATCACACCACACAGTATTGGACACTCGGCCATCTCAGGATCTAGGAATCTCTAATTTTGATATTCCACATTAATCTGAGAAAAAAAAATCCAAGTTTCACAGCCCCAATCAAAAAGTACTAAGGCAGGACTGGAACTCAAGAGTCTCCTAGTGATTGGCCCAAAGTTGCCCAGGAAGTTTTCATGCCTAAAGGAGGATTAGAACTCAGAACCTCCTGGACATTGTCCCAAACTCACCCAGCTGATTTTCATGCCTAAGGCAGAACTAGAACTCCCAGTCTCCTAATTATGGTCTCAAAGTTGCCCATTTACTTTTGTTTGAAGGTGGGATTAAAACTCCAGTGATTGGCCCAATGTCCCTCAGCTGGCTTTGTTTCTCCTCCCTGCACCCTCCCTCTCTCCCAACACAAAAGGCTCCTTCTGCCGCTGCGTCCCCCTGCACCCCTCTCACCTGTCCCAAACAGACAGCTGTCACTCAAAGCCCTCGCCCGCCCCTATCCCTCATACCCACATCGGGCATCACCACCCACGGCAGGTGATGCGCCTGAACTGCCTTCCCTCCTGCCGCCTCGTCCCCACAGGAACCTCCTCTGGGCTGGCTGGGAGCCTCTCTGGGAGCTGGTCAGAGTGCAGCAGGGCCAAGAGGAGCAGGAAGGGTAGATGGGCTCCCTCCCAGCCAGGCTGCGGGGATGGTGGCTGGTGGCTCCCTGTGCCTCTTTCCCCTGGGCCACGTCAGGGCTCTGTCTCCAGAGGCTGTGGAGCCCCCGCCGAGGAGAGCGGCAGGAAGACCCGTGGGAGGTGGGAGAAGTCCCAGGCGGGCCGCCACTGCAGCTCTGAGACCCCGTGGGACCTCTAGTCACCTGCAGGAGAGAGCTTCATTGGCACACCCACAGACTCTGCAAGGCAGGCATGTGGGTGGTGGCAAAGCAGGTTTTGGGTGGAGTGGATTGGCCACTGCCGGGCTGCAAACTTCCCTCTGAGGTTGCTGCCATCAGGTGAGGGAGGAAGGCGCCTGGCTCCAGGCAGGCTGAAGGAGGGGCCAGAAGGAACAGCAGCAGTGGCAGTGCAGAGTTACAGGGTTTGGGAAGCGGGGAAGGATGGCAGGAGGAAAGCGAGTCTTCTCTTGGTCCTGGGGGGGGGAAGGCATGTCAAAATCCCCACAGGAGCCTCCTCAGGGCTGGCTGAGAGCCTCGCTGGGAGCCGGGCAGAGTGCAGCAGGCAGAGAGTAGCAGGGTGGGTGGAGGGGTTCCCTCCCAGCTGGGCTGCGGGGACAGTGGGTGGGGGCTCCCTGTGCCTCTTCCCCCCGGGGGCTCCTCCATCTCCAGAGGCTGCAGTGCCCCCACCCAGGAGAGCAGCCGGAGGAGCCGTGGGGTTCCGCTTCCCCATCAAGCGAAGGCCATGCCGGGATCTCAGACCCACACCTGTTGGGAAAGGCGGAGGTCTGGAGGGCTCTTCTCTGTCCTGGGGGGCGATGCCCCTCAGCTGTCCTCTCAGCAGGCTCCGACCCAGCAGAAGGGCTGCGTCCCTCACAGGGCCAGGTTGGGCAAAGACTAGGGGGAGATTGAAAAAGGCCGGGGCTCCTCTCATGCCTTCACGGGGGGGTAATCTTTCAGAGAGCTGCGATCTGTTCCTATGGAGGAAGCTCTGGGCGGTCCCGGTGCTCTTTGTAGCCTCAGCTGAAGGCAGTGAAAGGGGGGGAAGAGTTGACAGCTTCCCCCCCAGGACAAGAGGAGGGTCGCCTCCCTCCCTGCAGCCCCCCCTTCCACAACCGCCTCATCTTGCCCTCTGGCTGCCACTGCTTCTCCTCTGTCCAAGCTCCCGAAAGCGCCGCTTCTTCCCGGCCTGCCACACAATCTGAGCAACTGGAGTGTTGAGGTGAAACCCCCAAGGCTTCCTGGAGGGCCCCGCTGGAGGCCAACAGTGGCCTATCTGCCCCTCCAGAGCATGACTTCCCCACCATCCTTCTCCTCCTCCAGCATGGCGCAGGCTTGTCTCCCCCATCAGCCCAGCTCCAACCAGCAGAGGGGCGCTGAGGGAAGCTGCCCCCTCCACACCTGGAGGTCCCATGTCAGCTCCAGCCTCCCCCCCAAAGGCAGCCCCTTCACTCAGAATGCTTCTCCCCCTGGCGGATCTGGGGCACGCCACGCTTCGGTTGGACCACCATGGTTCCCGGGGAAGCTTTCTTCGGCAGGGCCCCCGCAGCCTCTGGAGGTGGCCTGGGAGAGAAGCAGCATTGGACTCACCATCCCCCAATGCCTGCAGCCTGGCTGGGAGGAAGCCAGTCCAGGAGCCCCCAGCAGGGCTCGCCTCTCTTATCCACCACATCAACACCTGGTTTCCTGGAGAGGCTCCAGGATGGCCCCGACCGAGGGGTGGGGAGGGCAAGGCAGAGGGCAGGAGGCAAGGAGGGAGGGGTGCTCAGGTAAAGGTGAAACAATGCAATAAAGTTAATAAAAAGAAATAGTAAACAGAGAAAAAGAGAAAGGAAGGAGGGGAGAGGAGAGGAGAGGAGAGGAGCCCAGTCTCCCTCCCTTTCTTAACCAGCTTTCCAGCACTTCCTGGCCCTTCCCTCAGGGGGTGCTCTTCCTCCCCAGTAGCCCAAGGGGTCAGCCCCACCAAGGCTTGATGACCAGGACTTGTGAATACGTACAGATGGCCTCTCTCTCTCTGGTCACTTGCAGAGTCCTGGATGCAGGGTCATGAAAGGACAGCAAGGAAAACACCCAATGTCCTAACCCACCTGAGAACATATGATATCTTTAGGGAAACACCCAAAATGGAACATGTTTAGCTACTTCTGCTTTCTCCCTTCTTATCTACATTGTGCCAGACTTACTGGGTGAAATCTTCATCTTATGTGTGTCAGCTTTGCTGGGTGGGTTGCTTATGTAATCAGAAAGAATAAATACAATGATTTCTTGTCATTCAGGGCTTCTCTCATTTAGAGGAGTCCGTCTCTATTCAGCTGAATAAACACGTAAGCTTGAAGGCAACTTCTGGTTTCCTGTATCTTTAACAAGCAAAACCTCAGAACCTGCACATCGTTTTTGGCGAGCCTGGCTTCCAGGAGAGGTGCTTGGTTGGTCCTAGGGAGGCTCAGGAAAGGGGAAGTCACCAAGCGCACTCCAGGATTTCCTGGAGGTGCCCCCCTTCTTGCCTCTTCACTGTGGTTTTTAACAGGAACCAGTTTTTTTCTTCTTCTTCTTTTTGGTTGCCTTTTACTTGGTTCCTACATACTCAGGAGGGCTGAAGATAAGGTAAGATACAAAGATACACATTGCTTTGTTGCATCGGCTTGCCTGGGGGAGTGTGTATATGTGTGTAAAAGTGTGTCTGTTTCCTTGAATCATTTCCCACCATTGACCAGAGCTGGGCGGAAGGGTTTGTGCCAGCCGCACCTAGCCCCCCCTCTTTTGGGGTGTTTTGGGAGTGGTGCTTAGAAAGCAAGGGGTGCTAACCTTGTACTCTTGTGCTCCAACGGGTTGTGAGTGGTATGTGGTTTGTGGTTTGTGGTTGTTCCTTATATATTTCCTGCTGTTGACCAGGCCTAGGCATGATACTGATCTTAGCCAAAGGTCAGTGGATCTCTTGTGGCCCAACAGGCTATGCAAGTGGTGTGAGTGACTTGAACACATGGGCTCAGCCCCAGGAAGACTAGTTAGAATGAATAAAAAGAAGGAATGTGCCCTCAGCCACCTTGAGTGTGTCATAAGGAACTTTGGTAAGCTTAAAACCTGTCGGGATATGAAATTGAAACTCTAATTAAGTATAATGCCTTCTGTCACCAGGACATACCCACTGTTTGGCCCACAGGGGATCCATTAATTTGGGAGTTTTTGAAACTATGGGAGACTATGCTTAAAGAGGCATGGATCATGCTCAGCATGCTTAATATGCACTTTTTTGGACCTTACACAAGAATAAGCAGGTGCTTCAAGACTGTGGGTTGTGGTGACCTTCTGCGGCACCACCTTTTCCTGCTTTAGCTTCTGCTCCACCACCCTATAAGGGGATCTACTCCCTCACAGGGCAGGTAGCTATTAGAAGGGGGGACACTGGCGACTCCATAAGGTCCTGGTTCATACCCCCTTCTCCACATCTAACCTTTTTGCATGGGAGGACCGATTGGGTTCTTACACTGAAACCCCATGCAAATATTCTGAATTGGTTCTGTCCATTCTTCAAACTTATACCACTAACTGGGCAGACCTCCAAGCCATGCAGGATGTCTTTCTAACAACAGAGGAAAGGTGTCTGGTAGGAAATGCTGCTAAAAAGAAAGAAAGGATCTTTGTGCTGCAACTTAAAAGGTTTCCAAGACATTATTGTCACTGCATTGCAGATTGCCCTCCCTAAACAGAAAAAGTTGGGCAAAATTTATGATGTTCATCAGTTGCCAGCTGAATGTCCCAGTGACTGCCTTGAGCGCCCCAGATGTTAAGTGCGAATAACAGAAGATGGAGGGGGCTTCAGCTGATGATAGAAAAATTGTTGGAAGGAGCTTATAAAGCCTACATGACATGACCAGAAGTGATAACCAGGGGGACTGTATTTGAGAATACAGCCCCAAACCTCTTATGCAAACACAGTACATCATGTCAGTTGTAGGACAAATAACACGAGCAAGCATTTTATTTCCTCCCTGGATACAATTCCTGCAGCTGCAGAAAAAGCAGCAAATATAGAAAAAAGAGAATGTGCATTTCATTCATGTAGAACAAAGGAACAGTGAGTAACTCAGACTGGAGAGGAAAAAGTAGGCTAAAAATAAATAAAAATAAAAATGGTTGATACTGAGCGAAGCAAGCTGCCAGAAAGTGGATTTTATTACAGAAGCCAGACTTCTTTGACTGGCTAGTAAAAATTGCCTAAATGCGTGGTACAATTTGTACTCTTTCCTATTTTAAGTTTTGATGAGATTTGTAAGAAGCTTGTTCTTAATTTCCTAGCTTGGTTTTTTTTTTCCTTTCAGCAGGATTGATCCTATCACCCAGGGAAAGAAATGACGTTGATGAAGTTTTTGACTTGTCATAGGTGCTGGTGTGTTTGGGTTAATACTGTTATTGGTTTTTATGTGTGTGTAGGGCAAACCTGTCAGCTTTCTTTTGGTTTGTTCACGGTTAGCGCTTATCTTTTCCTTCCCGAGGCTATTAACTGGGCCGGGTGGGGGAGGAAGGGAGAGGGGAGAGAAAAAAACTCTTCTCTGGTACTTTTATTTTCCGGCTTGACTCTTCTGAGAGAAGGGGAATGGAGCAGCCTTCCGTATTTGTCATAGTTGGTTTCTGGGGCTAGGTTTTCTACTTTTTCCTCCATGCTGGCTCAGTCCACATGTCACAACAGAGCCAAGGTTCCCCGCCCACAAAGCCCTGCCCTAGTGGGAGGGGGAAGAAGTGGGACTTGCAGAAGAGGATGGCGAGGAGTGGTAGGACCCCTCAAGAGAGAAATGAGACAATGTCACCCAAATTCCAGGCACCCCCCCCCAGACCACCCATTGCAGTCTTTTGCCCTAAGACAGGACCAGTGTTGTATAAGCGTGACATTTGGCCACTGGAGCAGGGAATGTCTTTTATGTTCCCTTCCTAACTGCACAATAGGGTGCTGTTCCACGACCATGCTCTAGATATAAAGGGGGGGTGAGGGGCTGGGGGCCTTTGTCTCCCTGCCCTTAGGGATGATTCTTCCTCTTCACCCCTGGTACAGTTTCAAAGTCAGAGGAAAACAATACCCTTTTTGATTGGTACAGGAGCATCACATTCAGTATTAAATAAGCCCCTTGGAAGCCCTTCCTCACAAACGTTCCAGGTCTTTGGGGCCAATGGCCATTCTGTGTCAGCTGCAATACTCAACCCTTTGGAATGCTTTATGGGTGGTATTCACCTTACTCATCAATTTCTTTACCTTCCAGACTGCCCTATGCCCCTTTTAGGATGTGATTTGCTTGCTAAGTTACAAGCCACCATCTTTGTTCTGATGGCTAAGCCCTTGTATCAGGCCACTACAGGCTCAGATAAAGAACCCTTTGAATGAACCAAGGATTGTCAGGTGGCATTTGATAATATTCAAACTGCTTTAGTCAATGCTCCAGCCCTTGGCATTCCTGATGTCACTAAACTGTTCACCTTGTATGTGGCTGGAAGTAAAGGGGTGGCTGCTGGGGTCCTTACTCAAACCCTTGGTACTTGGTCTCGCCCCATAGCCTATTTTTCCAAACAACTGGATCCTGTTGCTCAAGGATGACCAACATGCCTTCGGGCTGCTGCAGCTGCGGTTCTTCTTTTGGAGGCTGCTGAACAATTAACCTTTTGGGCTCCTATCACAGTGGAATTACCCCATTCCATCCAGGATTTGTTAGCATCCAAGGGGGGCCATTGAATTACAGCCTCCCAACTGGAACGGTATCAGATCGCACTCCTTGACAACCCACGAGTTCATATAGAGCGCAGTAGCGACCTTTCTTCCCCAACTGGATAGTGATCGTGATTGCGTATGGACTATTACAGAAGTATTTTCTGGCTGGCCGGATCTAACTGACCAGCCATTGGAGGAGGTAGACAGGGACCTGTATATCTACGGCATCAGTTTTATGGGTCAGGGAGAAAGGCTAGCTGGCTATGCTGTAGTCACATTGGACCAGGTAGTGGAAGCAGCCGCTCTCCCTGTAGGTACCTCAGCTCAGGAAGCTGAACTCATTGCCTTGATGAGGGCTTTGGAGAAATCAGACGGTGCGGTTAATATATTTATAGACAGTAAATATGTGGGGAGGTTTGTGTTATACATGCATGTGGGGCATTATAGACGGAGTATGGTTCACTCACTGATCCTATTATGTATGGGTGGGACATTTTAAGGCTATTGGATGCTGTTTTGCTCCAGCATAAGGTAGCTGTCATGCATGTGAGGGCCCATGTTAGGGTTGATACTGAACATGGAAGGGGAAACGCCTTGGTCAACCGCACCGCGAAAGTCTGCCGCATCAGGTCCCCTGTCCCCTTGGTATATGGGTGCGCTTGTACCCTCACATTTGCCTGTGCTGGCTCCATCATATATTTCACAGGATGGGCACAGAGCTTATAGACTGGGTGCTGTTTATCGTGGACATAGGCTGGAGAAGGACAGGAAATGCCTTCTCCCAGGACATGGATTATGGGCCCTCTTACAAGACTTGCATGCTAGCACTCATTGGGGTTATGGGGCCATGGCTAAATTTCTTATGAAGGGCTATATTTGTCCTAGGATCTATAACAAGACCCTCACAATGTTCAAGCAATGTGTGATTTGTTGATGTAATGACCGGTGGAAATTATTAAGTTCCCCTTGGGGAGGCTTGGGGCTGACCAGGATCCTGCTAGTTTTTGGAAGGTTGATTTTGCTAAGTTGCCATGGACACGGGATTTTGGGTACTTGCATGTTTTTGTGGGTGCTTTCTCTGGATGGAATGAGGCCTTTCCCTGTCATACTAACAAGGCATGTGCGGTGGTTGAGGCTCTCCTGCAGGAAATTGTTCCGCTTTTTTTCCTTTCCTTACCAAGTCATTGGCTCTGACAATGGGCCCCACTTTATCTCTGATATTACCCGGCAGGTGTCACGGGCCCTGGGGATTGGTTGGCAGCTTCATTCAGCCTACAGGCCCCCATCCTCGGGGCACGTGGAGAAGGCTAATGGCATTCTTAGACGTCTTGAAGCTTGCTCAGGAGACACATCTTACTTGGCCTGTTCCCCTTTGAGATCATGTCTGGTCGGCCCTTTCTTTATCAATCTTCCTTGTCCGCTTCCCTATCTGTTTTTGGAGACCAGGCCCTCAGGGAATATATACACCCTCTTGCTAATGATGTTTCTTCCATTTCTCAAGCTGTTCAGGCCCTCCATCATCCAGGATTGGGTCATCCACTCCATCCTTTCCTTCCTGATGATTGGGTACTTGTCAGATCCTGGGCTGATTTTGGCCTTTAGCTGGACACTGGAAAGGACCCTTCGTTGTTCTTCTCGCTACCCACACAACGATCCTGGTTGCTGGAATTCGTGCTTGGATTCATCACACTCGCCTTCGCTCTTCTTCATCACCTTCTGACGCTGAGGACCGAGTTGCTTGGACTATGGCCCCTGGTGCTGAGGAAGACCTTGGGCTGAAGCTTCTGTTTGAGGGCCAACGCTGATCTGTATGCCGGGACGTTTTGGTCGTTGTGATGCCTGTGCCCGCCGGGCTTCTACACGGGCAGTTTCCTCTCACCAGCTCCCTGCTTACTCGCACCGCGGGCATCGTTTCTCTCTTGGCTGATGTTTTTGGGTTGTTCATCTTTTCTTTTTTGTTACTCTGTCTTGTTTTCTCCATGCTTTCTTTCTTTTTTTTGCCTGATCTGCCCTTACGGGGGTGGGGGGGGTTAGGGGAAGGGTAGTCAAGTTAGAGGTCAGGTTCTGGTCATGGTCAAGGTATGTGACATGACTATGGGGACAGTTAGTCTGGACTGGGATGTACAATCTAACACACCCTCCAAGCATGAACTCTCTTGTTGCTTTGCCCCCCACATATCTCGGCAAGGACGGTTTCTTCTTACACATGGTTGAGTGGGTCCAGATGCTGGTCAGGAAAACCCAAAGACCCCATCACATGTATCTCACCCTGGGAAGTTAGTACTTCCTGCAGGGTCATGAAAGGACAGCAAGGATAACATCCACTGCCCTAACCCACCCAAGAACATACAATATCTTTAGGGAACACCCGAATGGGAACATGTTTAGCTACTTCTGCTTTCTCCCTTCTTATCTGCCAGACTTACTGGGTGCAATCTTTATCTTATGTGCGTCAGCTTTGCTGGATGGGTTGCTTATATAATTATACAGAATAAATACAAGGATTTTTTGTCATTCGTTGCTCCTCTCATTTAGAGGGGTCCGTCTCTATTCAGCTGAATAAACAGGTAGACATGAAGGCAACTTCTAGCTTCCTGTATTTCTTTAACCAGCAAAACCTCAGAACCTGCATATCATTCTCTTTAGCAAGATTTATTGAGCTGAAAGGAAAGGGAGCTACAAGAATTCCAGTCATTCAACAGTTTCCCATTTTGAAACACATAGATGTGATTTTCTTTGACTCCTCCATATTATATAAATGGAAAGAATATCTCCTTTCAAGTAAAAGGAAGTTTTAGAATTCTTCCAACCTCACATGTTATACCTCATGTTTTTACATTTATTCTAGCTGTCAGATGCTCCTTTGTGTTCAGGTGTGGCCTCAGAAGGATTATGTAGCACTTGGGGATGAAGATGCAGACCAGCAGACCAGCACTGGATGCCAGGATGGAGAAGACCTGAACAGCCACCATGTATTTCCCTTTGGTGCTCAGGTAGGTGGGCACAAAAGTCACCCAGACACTGCAGAAGACCAGCATGCTGAAGGTGATCAGCTTGGCTTCGTTGAAGGCCCCAGGCAGATTCCTGGCCAGGAAAGCCACCGTGAAGCAGATGGCAGCCAGGAAGCCCATGTAGCTGAGGGTGACGTAGAACATGACAACAGCCCCTTCGTTGCATTGCAGGATGATCTCTCCAGGCTGGGAGTGGAGGTCAGAGTCAGGGAATGGGGGAGAAACTCCCAGCCAGATTGAGCAAATGATAATTTGGACAGCAGAACAAGAAAGGATGATGGAGTTGGCCAAGCTCTTCCCCAACCATCTCTTCAGGTGGTTTCCTGGTTTTGTGGCCAGGAAGGCCAGCACCACCGTGATGGTTTTGGCCAAGAGAGAAGAAACAGCAACTGAGAAGATGATGCTGAAAACCGTCTGTCTGAGAAGGCAGGTGGCTTTCCTTGGTTGACCAATGAAGAGAGAAGGAGACAAGAAGCAAAGCAGGAGGGAGACCAGGAGGATGTAGGAGAGGTCCCGGTTGTTGGCTTTGACAAGGGGAGTTTCTAAGTATTTAATGAAGATGATTAAGACAAGGCCTGTGGTTAGGAACAAGAGTAGAGCAAAAGACACCAGGATGATGCCCAGATGTTCTTCATAAGACAGGAAGGTTATAACTTTGGGGATACATTGGACTCTGTCCATATTTGGATATTTATCATCCGGACACTTGGTGCATTTTTCTGTATCTGAGAAAGTCAAAAACTTTCTTTATTTCTTTAATATTCTGTTTTTTACATTTCAAGAAGTACCTTTTTTTGGAGAAATGTTCCAGGAACATTTTCCAAGATGTGTTGCTTAACTATTCCACAAGAAAAAAAACTGATAATATAATTTTCTAATACCTATGTAGCTACAGTATCTGAAATTGGAGGATTTCTAGTTCATTTTGAATAAACAAAAAAGAGTTGAGCTTCAATGCATGTTTTAATTTGCACTTTCATCAAAATGCTGTGGATAAATCCAGTTCCACAAAGCCTGACCTTTCCTGTGGTGTCACCCACCTTCCTGAGTGGAGATGGTCCCCTCCGGACAAGGAACGCAGTCATAGCAGCAAACTGGCTCTCCTTCTCGAGCCCGCTTGACAAATCCAGGATGACAATTTTCCACACATTTGGACTGTGGCAGAGACTGAGCAGAAAAAATAGGAATGCCAAAGAAAATAGTTAGGACTCACCATCCATGGAAAAGGAGAGGAGAAATGGACATTAGACAAGTAGATTCTGGGCTTCACTTAGGTGAACATGAAATCTCTGACTCCTTCCAATCAGGTGTAGGAGATGGGACCCTGGCAGATTCTTTCCTTAGTTCCTCCCTTTTGCTTCTGGCATAACACATTGCAATAAAGTCCTTTTCTACTTAATAAAGTTGGAGGGAGGGAATTGAGAAAAGAATTAAGCATTAAATGACAAACAATCGGTTCCTCCTAATGGTTGTATTAAAAGGCATTCCTCTACTTTTCATACATCCATGGCTATGATGATCTACTCATTAAATTTTTGAATAAATTTGTTGTCAAAGATTTATTAAATTGTTATTTTATTACATTTATTTAAGTGGAATAAAATGTGATTAAGAAGGATCAGTAGGATCTGGAAAGGTTTCTTCTGGACTACACAAAACCTTGCAAAGCTGCTCCCCTTTGACACTCATTCAAAACAGTCTCCCATTTAAGATATAAAGGAAAAATTCCTCATGAATTGTAGCTGTCAACTTTAAAGCAAATGTTCTTTCTTGATTTGTATTTTTATTTGTTCAATTCCTATGGCTGCCATGCTGCTGAAATAAGATTAAGGGTGAGGGCTCCTTGGCGCTCTCTGAGCTTGCTTGTTTGCTTACAGATATTTCATTAGCCAAACTAGGGAACATCATCCGTACTGGTCATCTGATAATGTTACCCAGTTTGGGTAATGAAAAGTCTGCAAGAAAACAAACAAGCTCAGAGAGCACCAAGGACCCCTCATGTCAACCCTGAGCTACAAATATTCTCCTTTATTAAGAATAAAGGTTTCTGCATAGATTCTAGACCTCTAGTGAGATTGAGGTGAGATCATGAGAACGTGTCCCTGAAAAAGATTAAATCTTTGGCTGCAACTGATGGGACCTGAGTATCAGAAGGAGATATTTCTCTCCAGTTATCCAAGAAAAGGTCCTTTGTGTTGAAGAACTGCAATTAGGATACTCAAACTGGCATGGAAAGACAGATCCACATTTAATATTAGTTAAATTGGGCGACTCTTTTTCACCCAGGGGGAGTGAAGAAAGCTAAGACTCAGGATAAACAATGCCATTCAAGGGATTTTCAGATGAAGACCCTCTTAATAGCCAAAGGCCAAATCTAAGTAGCCTTTCCTGTCAAAATCTCTCTCCTGATATCAGGAAGATCTTTCCTTTGAATCAAAGTTGTGTTTCAGTGTTTCAGGTTTCTGGGTCAAGGGATTATGTGAAGTGAAAGTCCTGGACCATCTTCCTGGGGGCAGAAGCCCAATTGTTCCCCCCAGTTGGGTGAAAGACAGATATGGCTACCTTTGACCAGGTCTGGACTCCTTAAAAATATCACAGACCATGGACCTGCCCTTTCAGGGAGCCATTTCCGAATGGCCTCTCCCTAAGCGGGACAAGATGAAGCGTCTCTCCCAATGGGACCAGCAGGAGCTCCATCCAGGCATAATCCAATTTCATCACATTCAGTCCAAACCTCAATTCAGGGACTGTTCAACAGAATTCCCTCCCACTCTGCTATTTGAGGACAAGCACATTTGATGCTATTAACAACACAACCTCCAGCACTTGAGGGTTTCTCATCCCAGGTTGGACATGGCTGAATCAGCTAAAAACAAATGTCAGAATCCAATTATATTTCATTTCTAGCTACCTACTCTAAGAAAAAAACAATTCTTACTCTCTTGTAGATTCTGTCATACTACTAAGGGGGAGGGGGGTAAGCATGGGTGTTTATGACTGGCATTTCCTCTATTAACTACAAAGTAACCTCTGTGGATTCCCTTCGAGGGTACTAACAATAACAATGTGACCTTCTGCCTTTCATCTCACTCCCTATGAAGTCTCCTTTTACCGGCAGCGAGGGAAAAGGGGGGGAAGATTGGAACGCCTGGGATCTGATGGACTTAACACCCAGACAACTGCCAGATTGAATCGCCCGGAAGAACTGTGGAGTGGGGGCTGCCTGGGAATACCTTAAAACATTGAATGGGTCAGTAGGTCCCTCAGATCCTGTCTAGCATGCCTTCAGTCAGTTTTTCTTAATAAAGATTCCTGTTGGAAGAAACGTTCCAAGAGTTCTGTCTTCTTAAGATGTAAATTGAGGTGGGTCCTTACATTAGACAGGATCTGCAAAATTGGTCAACCTGGAAGGAAGAACCTTGCCGGGGGACTTTGCAAAAAATACCATGTCAGACAACGAAGCAGGGAAGAGGGAAAGCCCCCCCAGAGAGGGAGTCATTGCCCCGACTGAAAACCTACCAAACATCCCGATCTGAAAGGTCAGATTCCTCAGGAGAAGAGGTGGTGGAGACACATAACCACAAACCTCGGTGGTCAATGGGCATTGGAAAGAAAGGCGAGTGGGAAAAGAAATCAAGAAAGGTGACTCTGAGACGGGGGGGGCAACCAACCAGGATGGAAGCAGGAGATGGAGTGATCCCTGCACACAAGCGAAGATGAAGGAAGCTGGGCACAGCACTCGAACTGGATCCTAGAGAAAGCTAGCGACCTGACGAAGAGAACCCTCGGCTCCCTAGGAGAGGAGGATCCTGAGCCCCATGGCCGCACCAACTCCTGGAGCCGCAACTGGAGAGACACTGAGGGGGAATTGGAACCTGCAGCCCCAGGGACATCCACTGATCCAGTAGTCCCCACTCCCCGCCGACCCGCAGATGGCGATCCGGATGGAAGACAATACCACCGACGAAGAAGGCTCCGATCCATTCAAACACTCCCGCCGCTGGATGCGAAATTCAAGGGGGAGCCGACACGCTTGGGGTTTTTCCTAACCCAAGTCCTCAGCTACATGGAGGAACACGGGCGGCACATCCCTAGCGACAAAGCCCATATCCGGATCATGCAATCCGCTCTGGACGGTCCGGCTGCCGATTGGGTGGTGAATTTGCACGACTCCGATGCCCCAGAGCTCAACGACTTCAACTGTTTCATGTCCTCTCTGAGAAGGCGATTTGAGGACCCCCTGGCTGATTGCAAAGCTCGCAAAAGGATCAAAACGATGAGGCAAGGCAGACGCCCAGTAGCCGAATATACGCAAGAATTCCGAACCATTGCCAGCAAGCTGAACTGGCCGGAAGACATCCTCCTTAGCCATTTCAAAGACGGTCTAAATAATGACCTATATGACACTTGTCTGCCCTGGGGGGACCCACACCAACTCGATGAATGGTACGTCCTGGCAGAGGAAGCAGAGGTCGACCTACTGAAGAGGCACCGCCGAGGAAAACAATGGAGCCGCTCACCGCCTGAGCCGACGCGCGAACCAGCAAAGCCATCGGCTATGACCAAGAAGCCAATGGGCTGTTTCAAATGCGGGAGAGAGGGGCATCGGGCTGTAGAATGCCGCTCGAAAGCCCCCCAGCACAAACTTGACAGATCACCGGCCAGCAAATCCGGGAAGTCCCCAGCTAAGTCAAAAGAATCTGCCATAAGAGTGATAAAGGCTGTGAAATCCCATACCTCGGAGGGCGAACCCCTGGTAAGTGGATCCATCCCATCCATCCTCAAGACAGTGACTGTATTAGCCCCCTCTATGTCCGAAGCTGTCAAAGTGAAAGCCTTAATAGACTCTGGCTGCACCCGCTGCCTCATTAGCCCGACACTAGTGGGAAATTTGGGCAGTCCGGTGAAGAGGCTGGAACAACCAATCTCATTTGGCCAATTAGATGGGTCCATAGAAGGGGGGGGTGCCAGCTACCCTAGCCACGTTACCAGACCACCTATCCCTGAGAAATCATGAGGAAGACATAACGTTTGTAGTGACCCCAGGCATGGAATGCCCGATGATCCTAGGGCTGGAATGGTTAACAAAATGGAACCCCTGGGTAAATTGGAGGACAGCAGAAATCAATTTCCCGAAGGGGGACCCTATGGACTTAAAACCCCAAGGGGAACCACCAAAATTAAGAACGGAAAAAACATCCATGGGAGAAGAATTACAGGGGCTACCAGAAATACCAGAGGAATACAGAGATCTTGCTGAAGTTTTCAGTGAGGGTGGATGAGCTTCCCCCCCATCGACCCACGGACTGTACCATAGAATTCAAGCCCGGAGCAAAACTCCCGAAGCCCAGACTATATTCCATGAGCCCAAAGGAGACGGAGAAAATGGAAAGATTCATAAAGATAAACCTAGAAAGGGGGTTCATTGAACCAGCCAAGCCTAAAGTGGCCACTCCGGTCCTCTTTAGAGAGAAGAAGGACGGCTTTCTACGTGCATGGACTACCGGCTTTTGAATGCAATCAGTGAAAGCAACCTATACCCCATACCTCTCATGAAGGACATGTTATCACACCTCTCGAAAGGAATTTTTTTTACTAAACTAGATCTAAGGGAAGCGTATTACCGTGTGAGAATTAAGGAAGGGGATGAATGGAAAACCGCATTTAACTCCCCAATGGGGTGCTACCAATTCAAAGTTTTGCCATTTGGATTACAAGGGGGCACCGCAGTATTTATGCAATTAATCAACGAGGTACTAAGGGAGCACCTATTTAAGGGGGTCCTGGTTTATTTATCTTCACTGAATCAAAAGAAGAACATGTCAACCTAGTCATAGCGGTCTTAAAGAAACTGCGAGCCGCCCACCTATATGCCAAATTATCAAAATGCGAATTCCAACAAGAAAGAATAGACTACCTAGGTTACCGCATATCCCCACGGGGCATTGAAATGGACCCAGAAAAGGTCAGGGCAGTATTAGAATGGGCACCACCTCGCACAAGAAAGCAACTGCAAAGTTTCCTGGGTTTCGCAAACTTTTACCACCAATTCATTCCCTCATTTGTCCATATAGCCCTGCCCCTCACGAACTTACTAAAAACGAAGGGAGAATCCTTGGTGAAACCTATCCAGCCACTAAAATGGACAATGGAATACCAAGCGGCATTTGAGAGATTAAAGAGACTCTTTTCTGCCAAACCAGTTCTGAGGCACCCAGACATGGACAAACCCTTCGTAATACAGATGGATGCAAGTGATGTGGCAGTGGGGGCTGTACTATTACAAGAAAATGATGAAGGGGTATTGCAACCCTGCGTATATACATCCAGGAAACTCACCAAAATGGAACAGCGCTGGCCTGTGTGGGAGAAAGAGGCATATGGGATACGTTGGTCATTACTTACATGGCGCCAATTCCTTGAAGGCAATAAAATCCCTTTCCAGGTTTGGACAGACCACAAAAATTTGGAAGCCTTGAAAACACCCAGGAAGCTCAACCCCAAGCAAGCCCGCTGGTTCCAACATTTTCACCAATTCCATTTTACGCTCAAGCATTTGCTGGGGGAGAAGAACTTTCTGGCAGATGCATTATCTCGCATGCCCCAATATAACAGCACGCGAGCCACCGACTCTAAACCGATTATGGGAAAATCACAACTGGCAGCGCCAGTGACTACCAGAGCCCAAGCTAAATTAAAACCACACCTGGGCACCCAGACCGGAATTGAATTCCGGAAAAGTTTGGAAACAGATGAATGGTTCCAGAAAAATAAACACATGTGCACAATGAAAGACTGCCTTGGGTGGGGGAGAAGTTATATATACCGACCACCCAAAGGATCACATTCATGCAGCTTTGCCACAACACAAAATCAGCAGGGCATTTTGGATTTGTAAAAACATTGCACTTGATTAAACAGCAATTTTGGTGGCCATCCATGAAAAAAGACATAGAAAGTTATGTGGCCAGCTGCCCAAAGTGTGCAACTGCAAAAAGGTTGCAAGGGAAATCGCCAGGACTGTTACAAACAGTGGCAAATCCCTCAGCCCCCTGGAGGGAAATAGCCATGGATTTTATAGTGGAATTACCAGTTCAATCAATCAATTCCAACTTTGCAAGATTATTTTTTTTCACGAGAAGTTGAAATTGACTGATTGAAACTTTTTTTTTTTTTGCACACGGCGGAGGCCTAAAGCGAAAAGGTTTTATAAAACGCAGCTGAAGGTCCAGGACTGGGGGGATGGCGCGCATGCCCACAGAGAGGGTTCTGAGTGGCGCCTCTGGCACCCGTGCCATAGGTTCACCACGAAAGCCCTAGATGAAGCTAGGCAAGCATACAAAGCACAAGCAGATAAGAAAACAGTGGAGCCCACACCATTCATTATAGGAGAAATGGTGTACTTGTCTACAAAATACCTAAAATCCCTACTTGGACCAAAAAACTTGGACAAAATATATAGGGCCTTTTCCAATTAAAAGAATCATAAACTCAGTAACAGTAGAATTAGAATTACCCAAAACTCTTAGGCAAATACACCCAATTTTCCACTGCAGTTTGCTGAAAAGAGAACAATAGTCACCCTTACGGCCAAAAATCCCCCCACCAACCCCAATCATGGTAGAATGAGAACAGCACTTCGAAATAAAGGAAATCCTGGACTCTAGAAAATATCATGGGACAACTCAATACCTAGTAGCATGGAAACACCTCCCCTCCTCACAAAACGAGTGGGTCCATAAACATCATATCAGAGCCCCGAAGCTTTTAAAGAAGTTTCATACAGAGTATCCTAACAAGCCAGACTAACTTTTATACCTGTTTTGTTTTCTCTACAGGTGGATCTCTCTTATTTGTAAGGGGAGCCGGACATCAGAATCCAATTATATTTCATTTCTAGCTACCTACTCTGAGAAAAAACCAATTCTTTCTCTCTTCTGGATTCTGTCATTCTACTAAGGGGGAGGGGGTAAGCATGGGTGTTTATGACTGGCATTTCCTCTATTAACTACAAAGTAACCTCTGTGGATTCCCTTCGAGAGTACTAACCATAACAATGCGGCCATCTGCCTTTCATCTCACTCCCTATGAAGTCTCCTTTTACCGGCAGCGAGGGAAAAGGGGGGGAAGATTGGAACGCCTGGGATCTGATGGACTTAACACCCAGACATCTGCCAGATTGAATCGCCCAGAAGAACTGTGGTGTGGGGCTGCTTGGGAACACTTTAAAACATTGAATGGTGGTGGGGGGAACCCCTCAGATCCTGTCTAGCATGCCTTCAGTCATTTTCTCTTAATAAAGATTCCTGTTGGAAGAGACGTTCCAAGAGTTCTGTCTTCTTAAGATGTAAATTGAGGTGGGTCCTTACAACAGTCTTCAATATTACAGCAGCTGAAGAACACCTTGGTCAACAGTACTGAAGCCTCCCAAGTGGTCTATAGAAAGAAAACTGTAAGGTTTCTGCTCCCCATGTTCAATTCTCAGTGAAGGTCACTGACCCTGGTAACTAGCCTTAGTCCACATGAAATGAGTTCTAAATCTTTGGAAAAAGAGGAAAGACACCAAAATTTCTCCGACCTTGTTGAGCAACTTTAGCTGTGAAAGAGCATCTTCGTCGATAGTAAGTCTCTGTTTTTCCAAAGTCCCCATTATCTGCTCGATGGGATCCTGCTTGGGGAGAATCAAGCAGCTCGGGATTTCCAGATCTGCTACTACATCTCCATTTTGATCCAAGTACGGTTTATCATGAGAAATATTGCAAAACTCATTCTTCTGCAGAAAAGGATGGAACTAGAATGGGAACATCCAGGAATTTTAAAATCTGAAACCCTTTTTTAAAAATCCCATTTAGCCTTTACACATTTGAATCTTTCTTCTGCAGTTGTCTAACATGAAAATATGCTTATTTAGAAAAACAGGTGCTTCTGCTATCTTCATAAATAAAAAAGAGGTTCAGCAAAATTTCTCAACCATATACTGGCAAAATATATATTAAGAAAATATAATTGTTGCAATTGGTAAGTTATAGGAAACATTCTAGAGCAGGTGACAAAAAAAATGAATCATAGAAAAAAGAGATTATTCGTAAACGCCTAGAAAACATCAGGTTGATTATGAGAAACTGTTCCTTTAGTGACCGTGCAAAGTTACAAGGGCACTGAAAAAAGTGACTTATGACAGTTTTTCAGATGCTCATTGCAGCATCCCAGGGTCACGTGATCAAAATCAGAATTCTTGGCATCTAATTATGATGGTTACGGTGTTTGAGGGTCACGTGATCTCCTTTTGGGACTTCTGACGAGCAAAATCAACAGGGAAGGCAGATTCCCTTAACAACCATGTTACTTGTTTAACAACTGCAATGGTTCACTTTACCAGAAAAGGCAAGAAAGGTCGTAAAATGGGGCAAAACTCACTTAACAACTGTCTTGCTTAGCAACAGACATTTTGAGCTCCGTTGTGGCCATAAACGCAACACTGCCTTGTGCAGCCTCTTCCAGCAACTGAGGGAAGCTGCAGAGAAGCTCCAGGTCTCTTCAATGCTGTTCCAGAGGGAGGGAAATGGGGAAAGGAGCTCAGCCACAAGAGAGGAGATTCCGGCTGAAGGAGAGGAAGAACCTCCTGAAAGGAGGAGCTGTTTCAGAGCTGAACCCTTAAAGCAGAGGAGTTCAGCCTCCCCTTCGCTGATGACGCAAAGGCTGAGCAGCCATCAGTGGGAGGAGCTTTAAGTGGGATTCCTGCAGAGAGGAGGGTTGGGCTAGATGGTCTCAGGGTGTCCTTCAAAGTTACAGATGTAAACTTCTACTATGCTAATCACAAACAATAAAGACATGAGTATATTTTAAAATGCATACATCCTTTTAAAATTAGCAGCGTGTAAAACCAAAATTTATCTGTCATGGTGCCTGCTGTTTAGAAGATTATGTCTCAAGCAATTAGATTGGTCAAACCTCTTGCTTTTTTTGCAGCATAAGAAGGTTGAGATGGTTCCCCTCCTTCCCCTCTGGATTCCCTCTCCAAAGGAACCGAAATTAATGGATCCATATTGGGACCCCCCCATACCTGCCATGGCTGCAGCCTTGGAGCCCCCAAGATCTTTCCTCCCTCCTTCCTTCTCCTCCTCGATCTGGAGGAATAGGCGGCATTCAAGGCCTGGGCCAGAGTCTTCATGATACTGTACAAATCGGGATCATTTGTGACCCTTTCCCTGTTCCTTTTCTCCTGGGTCTCCAGTGGGGCTTTCTGGGTGCATCTTCTCCGGCCTTTGACAGAAAAGAGGTGCTTGGAAAGAGAACAACGGAAATAATGATCTTGAAAGGGAACTTCCACAAAGAAATGGGGTTCAAAGGCATCATCCCTTGGCCTCTTCTTTGCCAGAAAATCAAAGCTCCAAATACTATGGATGTATTTGTAAATTCTGTCATTTTTCAATGTATATCTTTCAAAAACTGTCAAGATCCAGACTTTCCCTTCAACAGGTTCTGTCAAACGCAAAAGTGCCATATAGAAAGGAAGAATTCTGTCCATAATGGGAGTATATTCCAGGAAGTGAACAAAGACATTAACTTGTCTCCATTTAGAGATGGCATCCCCAAGGGCTGCTGTATATTTAGTTGTTGAG
Organism: Azemiops feae; assembly: GCA_023970755.1. NCBI lineage: Eukaryota > Metazoa > Chordata > Lepidosauria > Squamata > Viperidae > Azemiops > Azemiops feae. Next base: position 97,775 of record JALGBA010000845.1, read on the forward strand.
AACAGTTGTGATATAACCACACAAATTCCATTTCTGACAAGCATAGGAGTGAAAGTCCTCATGAAATTCTCTCCACTATCTGTGTTTGAAGCAAAGAGGCCAATCAAGGTCCATCTGAAATGGAGGAGCAGTTGGACAATTGCTGGGTAGTGGAATCCTTTTTTGGGGAACATCTGGTGGAAAAAAGGGAATTTCCTTTTATCACTCAGAGCCTCTGAAGCACCATGATAACTGATCTGAAAAAGCAATGAAGAAAGCTGTGTTATATTGGGGGTCAGATAAAGTCCAAAATATTAGCTTTTAATAAATTCAACTTTGTTTTGATGAACAAATTAAATAGCTAATTGTTGATTAGCCATTATGCCATATCAAGAAACAGAATATTAAATACAACGCATTAACAACATTGTATATAAAAATTGAATACAAGAAACAAATGAAATAAAAAAGAATAAGAATAAAAAACATGAATCATATATTATGTATTATATGTAAATGTTTAACTCTAACTGCAGAGTCAATATATTGCTTTAACACAAGTATTCCAAGAGGGAGTTTGTCTAATGTGCAGTGCAGGATTCTCTCTCTCTCTTTCTTATGCAGTTGACATTCAATATTCCAGATTCTTGGATTCCAGATTTTTTCTTTTTATTTCTATCCTGCCTTGATTATTTTTTGGCTCGTTCTCTAGTTATACAAGAGATGGGGAGGTCACAACTCTTAATATAATTTGTCAGTTGCAGAATCCAAGAGGGCTTTATTTGCAATATTGTATGTTCTAACACAGACAACTTTGGGACTCTGACAGGTTCCAGAGGTTTAACTGTAGAAAGGACGCCCTCTTTGAGTTCTGTGGTTTTACATATCAGGACATAGCAAAACGCATCTGGTCTTAAGCAGTTCTTAAAAGTAGGTAAATACAGCCTCAGATGAACAACAACATATGACATATTACACCATGTCATCATTTATTTTACAAAAAGAAAGGCAAAATAGAGAAGCCGTGTGTAAAAGACAAAACACACCCTGACTGCTTCCATAGGTATGAAGAGGCTAAGAGGTAATGTCAGAATCCAGTTATATTTCCTTTCTATCTACCTTCTCTGATCTGAAACCAATTCTTACCCTTCCCTGGATCCTGCCATACTCCCAAGGGGGAGGGGGGAGATGCATGTGGGTTTATTACGTTCACTTCCTCTATTCACTACAAAGTAACCTTTTGTTTATTCGCCTTTGGGTCTGCTAACCATTGCAATGTAACCATTTGCCTCTTATCCTATGTCCCTCTGAACTTCTCCTTACCGGGCAGATAGGAAAAGGGGGGTGAAAAGATACAGCCTCCGGAATCTGATTTATTTCTCCCTCATCAAAATAAGGTGTGAAGAGCTGTTGAATGATCGTGCACAATGGAACCAGATTGATGTTATCTTTCCTGGATTTAGCACCTAGAAATTTGCCGGTCTGAATCGCCCGGAAGAACTGTGGGTTGGGGTTTGCTGAGGGACACTTTAAAACATTGATCTGTAAGGGAATCCCTCAGATCCTGTCTATTATGCCTGCTATCAACTACTCTTAATAAAAGTTCCTGTTGGAAGAGATTGTTTCCAAGAGTTCTGCTTTCTTAAGATGTGGGTTGGAGTGGGTCCTTACAGGTAGCCTGGTGCTGCTGATCAAGTGACCTTGATTAATTGATCATCAGCAAGTGTGACTGCCTCTATAAAAGCCAAAGTTTCAGGAGTTTGCCCGTCTCCAGCATTCAGTTGTGTGTTAACACAATGCCAAAAGGTAAAGACATCAGCAATGATCTTAGAGAACAATTGTTGCTGCCTATCAATCTGGAAAGGGTTACAAGGCCATTTCAAAACAATGTAAAGTCCATCAATCTATAGCAAAGAAGATTATTCACAAGTGGAAAACATTCAAGGCAGTTCCCAATCTGCCCAGGAGTGAACATCCCAGCAACTTCACCCAGTGCTCAGAGATATTGCAAAAAATCAAGAGTTCCACCTCAGACTCTACAGGCTTCAGTGAGCATCTTAAATGTTCATGACAGCAGAATTAGAAAAAGACTGAACAAGCAGGGTTTCTTTGGAAGGGCTGCCAGGAGAAAGCCTCTTCTCTCGAAAAAGGATATGGCAGCCCGGCTGAGGTTTGCCAAGTTGCACCTGAACAAATTGCAAGACTTCTGGAACATTCTCCTTTGGACGGAAGAGACCAAAGTGGAGAGGTTTGGCATAACACACAGGGCCAGGTCCGGCGAAAACCACACACAGCCTATCAGCACCAACATGCCTCACCATCCGCCAAGCAGGGTGATGGAGGGGTGAGGATTGGGGGTTGTTTCGCAGCTAGAGGACCTGGGCACCTTGCACTATGTTGTGTGTTGTTCATCTGAGATTGTAGTTACCTACTTTTAAGAACTGCTAAGGACCAGTGATTTTTATCAGATGGCCTGATACATAAAATCATAGAACTAAAACTGGATGGATTTTCCTTTTCACATGGCTGTATTTTCCCCAATTTTAGACAAAGATGAAACTGTATAAATTCCCAATCCAGCTCTCAGTCAGCAACTGAAGTCCTTTTATCCATCTCCAAAATATTCCTCGGGTCCACCGATTGGGTTTGTTCCAGTAGAGGCATATTTTAAGCCCCAAATTTCAGTCCAATATAAGTATTTGGGGGTAATTTTGGCATTCTTTTCTCTAAGAATTGGGAAGAAAGCTGGATAGCTATGTTTTTTTTTTAAATTTAAGCAGTAAATTCAATCCTGCCCTTGCTCTAAGTGGGCTCCTTTGATGATGGCAGACCCAAGATTCAGTCTCAGAGAAAAGTAACACTGGGTAAGGAAAGGTGTTACTTGCTATATTGGCTACATTTGTCTTCCAAAGACCACAACCTTTGACTTTCATTTATCAATAATCAGAGAATTATTATGTCAGTAGGAGTCAAGTTTTCTCAAGAGTTTATACAATTAACCCATAGGATAACAGTACTGCATTATCAGTTTAAACCAACGTGTATTTAGCAAGTAAGAGGCTCAGTGGCTTAAAGACACTGAATCTGTTCCAGCAGTTCGAGTTCTGTCACTGCATGGTGGGGTGAGCTTCCGTCGCTTGCCTCAGCTTCTGCCCACCTAGCAGTTCGAAAGCCTGTGACAACGCTAGGAGATAAATAGGTACCACTTTGGTGGGAAGTATGGCGTGTTTCATGCAGATGGTGGGGCCCCTGCCAGTGCTGGACTTGCTGGGATGTGACACCCAACTGTGAGGAGACATCGGTGGTGAGAGAAGCCTGGATGATGCCACAGGAGACCTCTCGTCTTTCTGGTGTGGAGCCAGTTCACCCCCTGTGGGGCACCTTGGATGAGCTCATGAGCACAAACTGAACAGACTAGCATTCCTGGGCTGTGAAACAAACACTATATAGTCTCCTGGCTATTTATACCTTTGCCATATGCTAAATAAATAAACAATTTAGCACGTTAGGCATGTACATGAGAATCCTTCCTTAGTCTTGGTATGTCATTAATATCTAGACTGAATAAGATGCTTTCAAATATGTACTCTTTTATGTTACACCTAGGTAAGTATCTATCCTTGTTCTCGTGGCTCCACTGAACCCAAACCTCCCTCTCAAACAAGGGCTTGTGGAAAGGGCTTGGATCAGGGCCAACAGTCGGAGTTCCATTTTAAGGGAAATCAATTTCCTCCATCATATTTCTCCATTTACTGTATCAAATGCTGCAGTAACATCTATAAAGCCAGAAAACCGTTGTTTACCCGACTGACATATTGTGAAATTAGCTATTTCAAAAGAAAACTGTTGTCAATATTAGATTATTAATTTATTCATTAATTATTATACAACTGTGTGAAACGTTTTCCTCTACTTAAAACCTTCTTGTTCTTCTGCAAGGAATATACGTTTGTTCTACCCAACCTCACGTTTACTTAAGAGGAACATGGTATATATTTTAGCCATAATATCCATTAGCCTAACTAACCTGTAATTGCTAGAGTCCTATTTATTCCATTTTCTTTGTATAAAGAAACACTACTATTGCCAACTTGAGTACAACTGGAATGTCAGGTATTATTTCTATGTGAAATTGAACATGCCAATAGTTCACCCACAACCAGGAGAAAGTCCTCTACAGGGACCTTACTGCTTTTCAGGCCTTTTACAAGGAATTTAAACATAAACATAATAGAAAAAACATAATTGATATGTTTGCTAATATGAAGAAAAGGAACTCTTGAATTCCATGTAGAAGATATGTTTGGATCTGTTGCTCACCCACCACCATCCCGTTCACTTTACCAAACAGAGAATAACACACAAACCTGGGGGACTTTGTAGGTGTCTGCTAATGTTGACATCTGGATGGAGATTTCCCTGCCAGCTGAATCAAGAAGAGCCAGGAGGTTCTCCTTCCTTCCACAGCCATAGTTGGGGACATTGGCTTCTCCAGTAGAGAGAATGTCCAGCAAGGCATCTGAAGTACGTGAAGGGCTGAAATAGTTGTCATGAATGTTGTAGCCAAGTGTGAGATTGTGCAGGAGCTGGGGATTCTTGTTGACCAGTTGATTGGCAAAAATTAATGGTAGGGTGTATACAAAACCAAAAGAATATTCACTATAAAACAATGTTCATGTTATTATCATCAATAGCAACAACATTTTTTTCAAGAATTTATTCCTTTTTGTTTCCACAAGCCTACTGAGTCTTAAGCCAATACTGATCCAAAACCAATAATCAGTTATACAAATAGGGGAATGGCCTGAGCAGAGCCAACGACAATTGTTTCAATCACTACTTTAAACAAAATGAATTCAAGTAATGAATTCAGGAGTGAATGGGGAGAGGAAAATAATCTGATTGCCTTTGGGATTTTTTTAACCCCATCTCTGGTTTTGAATCTCTTCTACAAAATAAGAAAAAAGAGGAAATAAAAATCATCCAGGAAATTAGAGAAGTCCTGTAATATAGAAGCAAGTGAAAAGAAGAAGAAAAGAAGGAAAGTGTGAGAATTAGAAAATAGGGGGAATGCAAGTCCATCACCTTGAACGACTTACGATGGAGATGGAACAAAAGGAGCCATGTTGAAAGGCAACATTATATTCGATAATACTGTTTCCGTTTTGACTATACCAATGAGATGGTCTCCTGGCCTGTAAAAGCTCCATGGTTTATTTTCATCCTGGTGCTCCAAACTCAGTAGGCATTTCATTCTAAGCTTCCCAGAGACCGGCTGCAACACCAGCAGCATCAGAACCAGAAGCAGCAGGTCCATAATTCATAGGGCTTTATTAATCCTCTTCCTGTTTCTAACACCAACAGCAGAGAAAAATTGGAAGAATTCAAAGCACCCTCAGAAGTTGGAGATGCCAGAGACTTTCCTGATTGAAACAGAGAAACACTCAGCTTCACCTGGGAGGAGAGAGAGGTATAATCAAGAGCAGATCCCCGGCCTGTCCCAAAACGTGTTCCCTCAGAGCTTGACCTAACAAATCTATCCTTTTCTGATACAAGATCCTTTGCTTATGGCTTCAATCTGCTGTCTCTATCAAAATCACAGAGATCTCAAAGACCCAGGTGGTCATAATTACAGTGAGAAGCAACTTCTCCTCTTGGGATCCTGAACTTCTTCTGGGCTCCATGTGCAGAGGAGACACTGGAGAAAAGCATGTTAGTGAAAAATCACAGATACACTCCTGGGGGTTCTGTTCTGTTGTGGTTGTGGTCCTTCTTGTCAGGACATATGCAGAAAGTGATGCTGGAGGAAAGTAGCTCAATAACAAGGGAACTGATGTCTTCTGTCCTTCAACGTGGTCTCCTTGTCTCCAGAGACTGCTGGGGAAGGTCACTCAGAGCGGTGGAGTTTGGTGCCACTCTAGGTTGGTGACACTTAACTCTTGTGTTGCCTCTCTTCTAACCACCAAGGAAGCAACCAGACCCCTTGGATTCCGCCTAACGTTAAGAGGAGTGGGGCCTGTTTGGGATTTTCTTTTATATCAGAACTTGATATATTAATCATAAATTGCACCTGATTTTAAAATTCCTTGTGCCTGAAGTGAAATTTTGTTTCCCCTCTTTTCTAAGCAATATCAATTTTTGGATGAGAGGCAGGAAAGTGACAGCCTGTGGGCTTCATTGTTGGCTGAATAGGGAGAAGGCCATAGAGTTGGTGGAAGTTTTTTCTTCTTCACACTTTCGGCATTATCTTTATGTATTGATGTAAGATTCTTTGTATTTTGAAGTTTCTTTCTGGTTTATTAAATCAAGAATGGACTGAAATAAATAAAGGTCTGAAGCTGAGATGTATTAATTTATTTATCAAATTTATTGGCCTCCCATCTTCTGGCAGGGTAACTCTTGGCAGCTTAGAAAGGTGGGGGAGGTTCCCACAGCCAAGATGGTGCAACCTGTTTTCTAGCCACATGATTTTTGGAGATCTGATGCCCCTCCCCCCTCTGGTTGTGTGAATGCCCTTCATGGGGTGTGACATTCCCATCTCTGAGGCTGTGGGGTGAACCCCTTCCCCCCAAAACCTCCAAGTGCTTTGAAGCTGCTCTTGGGGCACCTCTGTCCCTGGTTCATTTGGATCAATTGTTCACGGATTGTGTCTCTTATCTGGATGAGGCTCCCTGATGTGTCCACCTTTGCCTAGAAGGGAGAACTGGGGAGGGGGCTGAGTGGGGGGATCTGAAGGAATGGGCAGGACCCTTCTTACGGTGAGGAACAACCCGTATCTCAGGCACTTCCCTCCATGCCTGGCTTACCAGGTCCTTGGTGGTTCTGGGTTCAGGCTGTTGTTTTTGAAGGCCAGGCTTCAACCCTTCATTCTGGTTGGGCATGGTGGGAAATTCTGTCCAAGCATCGGGACAAACAACCCGCAGAAAGGAACCACAAGTTTTGGTCTGCAACATCACCACTCCAGGGAGTTGTGTCACCAGGAGGGACCCTGGGAAAATAGCAGCTGCATCCACCCTCCTTGGTGGCTGGACCAGGAGAGACCCCAGAAGCTCAGATGCCGGACCTGGGGGTCCTGGAGCGGCTCCCGGCCATCCTGACCCTGGAGAGGCAGAGCCGGATTTGAGACTGTGGAGGGGAGACCTTCCCTGGCAGAAGACTTCTTCCTGAGCCGGGAAGAGGACCAGGAGCTGATAAAAGTTTATCAACATTTCTGTGTTTTACAGGCCTCCCTGCCCGTCTTTTCTGGGACCAAGACTGGAAAGAGAAGGTCTCTCTCCCCCTTCAGGCAATCGTCCCGTTGCTTTGCCCGGATAATTTCCCCTCTTCCGGCTTGCTCAGAGCTGGCAAAACGGCAGCAGGGAGTGAGAAGTCAGTCCTTCCTGGGGCTGCCTTCCCCTCCCCCCTTCTTTGCTTCCAGTGAAGAGGCTGTCGTGGAGGGGGTCCCTCCCAGGCAAGAGGGAACCTGCACAACAGCCCCACTGGGGGGGAGGGGGGTCTCCCTGGAGGATCTAACTGGGGTCTCCCCCCAGGGAAGGAAGGGCTCCGTCTGAAGGCAGCAAAGTCCCCGGAGCTCCCAACTGCCTCCATTCATCCTCTTCCGCTACGGTCAGACTCTGCCGTTTGTGTGCCATTGTGTGTCTCTGTGTTTAATGTCGCTTGAACATTTTGGAAGGATGCTCTTCGAAATAAGTCTATAGATAGTCCTCGACTTACGACCACAATCGAGCCCAGAATTTGTCTTGCTAAATAAGACAGTCGCTAAGTGAGTTTTGCCCCATTTTACGACCTTTCTGGCCACAATTGTTAAATGAATCACCACGGCTGTTCAGCGAATCTGGCTTCCCCACGGACTTTGCTTGCCAGAAGGTTGCAAAAGCGATCACGTGAGTCTGGGACGCTGCGACCGTCATAAACATGAGACAGTTGCCCAGCATCTGAATTTGGATCCCGTGACCCTTCAGATCCTGCAATAAGTGTAAGTGTGGAAAACGGTCACGAGTCCCTTTTTTCAGTGCCGCTGTAACTTTGAATGGTCACTAAGTGAAGCGTTTGTAAGTGGAGGTCCCTCTGTGCTTTGCCCACTGCCGTTTGAGCAGAGGCACAACTGTCCTGGCAGCCGCATTCGGCCTCAGCTGAAGCTCCCGGCTGCTCTTCAAGGGCAGCCCCACGGAGAGAGCGTGGCGGGAGTCCATTCTGGGGCTGACCAGGGCCTGAGTGGCTGTGAAGGGAGCCAATGGTGGCCCAGGAAAGGGAGCAACTGGGGCAAAACACCAGACGGTGCAAAGGTCCCCCTGACCGTGACTGCCACCTGCTCCTCAGGCAGGAGTTGTGGATCCAGAAGGACCCCCAGATCATGCACTGGGGGGGGAGGGTCTGGGCTGGTGCCCCCCCATCCATCACCAGAGGTGACAAAGTCCCAGAACCAAAAGGGAAAAACAACTTTTGCCCACTTTTGCCAGGTTCAGCTGAAGCTTTTGTCCCCCATCCGAACCGCTGCAACCTTCGGGCACCTGGACAAGGACCCCGGTCTTTCCTCCTGGGAATCTTTGTCTTCCCGAGGAGGAAAAGTTGTTGGTGCTAACAAGAAACGTCTCCCCTTGTGGAGGGGCAGAAAGGAGGGCTGTGCCACCAGCTCAGGGAGGAGGAGGAAGAGGAGGAGGAAGGCTTTTCGGAAGCAGGAGCAGCTTCTGAAGGAAAAGCCACGTCCGGCTGCATTTCCCTCCCCTGCTGTGTGAGAGGGAAAAAAGGGTTATAGTTTCCTAGAGTTTACTTTTTTCTCTTTATTCCAGTCTTTCCCGCCACTTTCTCACTTTCTTTGACTAACGGAAGTGGGACCCACTTAGGAATAAAAACAACTTAGTGTCTCTTGTGAAATACAGGAATGGCCTAGCAAGAATATCTCAAACTGTCTGGGGCAGAGTCAGAATGAATATAACTTTAATCTCATCAGAGTATAAGCAGAGGGAAAAATATTGGTGAGGGTCAAAGAAGACACACAAATTAAGCAGACTGATCTCTCATTCTTGTACTTTTCTTTATTTCTATCCAGGAGTTGATGAGAATTATTCAGAGCCAGATCTGATGTCATCGCAAGGAACCGGACGTGACCCGGGAGGAGAATCACCTCCAACTCCGTGAGGACCTCAGAGGCCGGAGGAGAAGCAGCCGAAGAGCCAGGAGGAGAAGCCATTTCCATGCTCCATGGGTGGAAAGAGTCTCGGGAAGAAGAGATCCCTCCCTTCCCCTCCAAGGATCCCCTCAGGGGGAAACCAGATCAATGCGGGGAGTGTGGAAAGGTCTTCAGAAGGAGTCCTTCTCTTCTCTCCCAGGAAAGAGCTGCCAGAGGGAGAAACCGTCTGAATGTGAGGACTGGGAAGGAGCTGCAGGGAGAGGCTCCCCTGGCTTCCCAGAGGGAGAAACCCTGAACGGGAGACGCAGGAAGGGGGGAAAGAGCCTCAGAGACGGGATCTATTTTATTACCATATAAAGATCCCCACAGGGCAAAATCCAGATCAGTGCAGGGAGAATGAGGAAATTTCACTCAGGGCAGAAAAGTTCTTTCCCATGGAAGGTGGGAAACCTGGCAAAGATGGAAGCTGAGGTATTTAGCTGCAGCTAGAATTGTGTTAGGATTGTTTATCTTCCATCCTTTTTTAACTCTGTTCTGTGTGTGAAACCTTATACTTTTTGCCACAGTTTTAATAAAGTCGATCTTGGTTTAAACCCTGGAGTTGCCTCAGGGCCTCCTTGCCCCCACCTCAGGCGGGCTGAGCTCCTGACTCCCAAAGCCAGACCTAGATGGGGAGGGTCTCCCCCTGGATCCTCTCCTGGGTCCCCAGAGGGATGGTGGGGAGGGAGAAACCGGGGGGTCACGAAGGGAGAGGGTGGCAAAAGGAGACCCAATGGGCCAGTGGCTCTTTCCCCACAGACGGGGGTCCTCTTCCCTAATTTCATGGGGGCAGGAGTGGGATATTGACCACTGGAGGATATCAGGCAATCAAGGAGTTTTCCCTCTTTTTTATATAAAAATTTCTTTTTCTTACCAATCAGCAGAGGATACACAACACTCTTTTAATTTTATTCCTAGAAACTAGAAATAGACTAGGTAGAGCTGGGGCAGACAGTCAGCTGAGGAGTGACAAAGTGTCTCATGCTATCTACACAACCTGCTTTAACTAGTTACTTCACCAATGCCTGCATTCACACTTGCAACTCTAAATCATGGTTTGTTTTCTGAGGTTGAACCTGCTGGGCGATGAGTCAATGAAACATGGGGACCCCAAAGTATATTAATTCGGTGGAGACAGGTTGAACAATCGATTATAACTGAAAACAAGCTGGAAACACTTTTCTTCCTGCGAGGATCATTTCACACAACACACTTCACCAAGTGTGGGGAAACGTTCTCACAGCCACCCTGAGACAAAACCCAGGTTTAGGTGCAGCCTCTTGAGAGCCCAGAATGAACCCCTGATGACAGCAGCCGCCTCTCCTCTGGGGTCTCTCCTGGGGTGAACCCATAAATCAGGGTGGGCTCATTTCTGACTGAAAAGGGGCTTTCCCCCCCCCCACCCCTGGGCCCATCCAGGCTTCAGTGAGACGCGGCAGAGACCTTCATGGAGGAGAGAAGCCCTTTTAATGCCTCAGCCTGGCCCTCAAAATCAACAGCTTGAACCCAGAGCCACCAAGGACCTGGTAAGCCGGGCAAGGACGGTAGTGCCTGAGATACGGGCTGTCATCTGTTCCTCACCATAAGGAGGGTCCTGCCCATTCCTTCAGATCCCCCCCACTCAGCCCCCTCCCCAGTTCTCCCTTCTAGGCAAAGCTGGACACATCGGGGAGCCTCATCCAGATAAGAGACACAATCCGTGAACAATTGATCCAAATAAACCAGTGACAGAGGTGCCCCAAGAGCAGCTTCAAAGCACTCGGAGGTATTTTAGGGAAGGGGTTCACCTCGCAGCCTCAGAGATGGGAATGTCACACTCCACCAAGTGCATTCACACAACCAGAGGGGAGAGGGGAATCAGTTCTCCAAAAATCAGGTGGCTAGAAAACAGGTCGCACCATGTGGGCTGTGGGAACCGCCTCCACCTTTGTAAGCCGCCCAGAGTTACCCTGCCAGAAGATGGGAGGCCAATAAATTTGATAAATAAATTAATACATCTCAGCTTCAGACCTTTATTTATTTCAGTCCATTCTTGATTTAATAAACCAGAAAGAAACTTCAAAATACAAAGAATCTTACATCAATACATAAAAATAATGCCGAAAGTGTGAAGAAGAAAAAACTTCCACCAACTCTATGGCCTTCTCCCTATTCAGCCAACAATGAAGCCCACAGGCTGTCACTTTCCTGCCTCTCATCCCAAAATTGATATTGCTTAGAAAAGAGGGGAAACAAAATTTCACTTCAGGCACAAGGAATTTTAAAATCAGGTGCAATTTATGATTAATATATGAAGTTCTGATATAAAAGAAAATCCCAAACAGGCCCCACTCCTCTTAACGTTAGGCAGAATCCAAGGGGT